>JAULBX010031039.1:0-176727 GCA_032358255.1 Heterotrichella gracilis
GGGTTTGAACCTGATATACGCTGTACACTGGCACCACAGCCATCACGAAGTTCCAGTGCGCACCAGGTGAAAGAGGAATTCCCCTGGAATATCCTCTCCCAGTTGCCCTTCCTCAGCATCCTGCAGATGGCGAATGGCTGAATCAGGCATAGCAAGCAGGCTAGTAATCAAGGCAGCTTGGATACTGAGATTGCCCACGCATGACCACACAAATGCGATCACCCCCCCACACCCCATCCCCCGATATCACAGCGCCATGCCCAACGGAGACAAAGAGGCAGGACACCACCAATCAGTTGTGGTGGGTTGGGCACCCAGGGTTTGAACCTGATATACGCTATACACTGGCACCACAGCCATCACGAAGTTTCATATGCGCACCAGGTGAAAAGAGAATTCCGCTGGAATTTCCTCTCCCAGTTGCCCTTCAGCATCCTGCAGATGGCGGAAGGCTGAATCAGGCATAGCAAGCGGGCTGTGAACCAAGGCAGCTGGAGTACTGAGATTGGCCACGCATGAGATTGCCCACGCATGACCACACAGGTGCGATCACCGCCCCCCTTTCCCCCCGTATCACAGCGCCATATCTAATGGAGGCAAGAGGCTAAAACACCACAATTAAGCTTTTAACAAGGTGGGGTGGGCACCCATGGTTTAAAATCTGATACACTCTGGCCCCATTCCCATCATGAAGCTCCAAATGCGCACCAGGTGAAAAAGGTATTCTGCTGCAATTTCCTCTCCCAGTTGCACTTCCCCAGCATCCTGCGGATGGCCCAAGGCTGAATCAGGCATAGCAAGCAGGCTGTGGATAAAGGCAGCTGGGATACTGAGTTTGCCCATGCATGCCCACACTATGCAACATAATCCTAATATATTAACACAGCACTACTTCTGTATAGGTTTCTTGCGTTCTCAGCCAACAAAATCTACAAAGGCCGCTTTAATTTTGTCAACGATTGTATGCTAATGCAGGTTAGACCTATCAGTAAAGCCTGGACACTTACCTGATTGAGTGCCGGAAGATTTGCATCACCCAACTCCAACCAATCACCGCCTTGCTCGGCAGCACCACCACCACCAACAACTCCGTCGTGAGCTGCACCCCCCTGCACCATATGCTCACATTGGTCGCAATGTGGTATGTGTGCACTCATCGGCAAGTACAGGCATGGTGTAAAATTGCACCCTGCGCTTAAAGGGGCAGGCCAGCCGTGAGGTGAAAGGCAACCGTGGGACGCAAAATGGTACCCCACAACATGCCACATCAGCAGGGAGCTTTTGTGCACATGGTACCGGTACATACTCTCAACTGCACGCGATAGCTGAAAGTGGGTGAGGATGTAACCAATTTTAGTAAAAAAGCAGGAATGGCGGTGCAGGTGTGAACCATAGCTGACCTGAGTATTGGTCCCATATGGACATATAGGCTTTAGGGTTTTGTGCACAGCAAGGCCTTGATTTAGTGTATTGTGGGTGTTGGGCAAGGGGCAGCCACTGCCGCCCGCACCTGGTCGATAGGTCCTTCTCCCGATGGCTGCGTCACAGCACCATAGCTTGTGGTGGAGGAGGGAGACACGAAACCCCCAAAGGTACTGGAGTCTCGTGTCCTTGGCCCCTGCCCACTGTGACCACTGCCCAGCTGAGAATCTCCATCCGCTGCCTGGTATCCCTGACCTGCATCTCCATGATCTCCACTCAAGGCCTCTGCTTGCATCTCAACTGCGTGCCCTTCCCCTGCGTGCCCTTCATCCATTGCAACATTCTGACCTAGTTCTTCCTCCTCTTCCTCCTCTTCCTCATGTTCCTCATATTCCGGAAGCAATGCCTCAACATCCTGCACCCAAGCATGGCTGCATTCAAGCGGTGGCAACAGCTTGTGCACAGTCGAGCAACAAGCGTAGCTCATGCACCGGCCCCACACAAACCCATCTGTGAACTAGTATTCACCTATGCTGCGGTGTCAATGTACCAACCACACTCAGCCAGTGGGGTGGGTCAGCAGTCGCCAGTGCATAAGTTGATTGTGTACAACAGGAGGCATGAAGCACAACACATGGATAGGCCAAAGGTGGATTATGATACAGTCAATACTCCAGTACCTGACCAAACGGCACACCATCATGACCGGCACCGGCACCACCACCACCATCACCGCCGCCTCCACCGCCTCCACCTCCACCTCCATTTCCACCTCCACCGCCACCGCCGCCGCCACCACCACCGCCGCCGCCGGCAGCAGCCTGCACCCCGCCACACATTGGTAATCAATCAGTACCGGAATGCCTTGCTTTACACAAATGGCAGCGTAAAAATCACTGGTGCATATATGGTATGTGCAGGGCCTGCAGTGCCGGGTGGTGGTGCGCAAGCATATACAGCATGCTGCTAATTTGGGTGTATTGCTGGAATCGCTGGAATAAATATATGTACTATCGACCGCATTGTCACACACTCCCCAGGCACAGAAAAGTATTGCCTGCCACCATGCGCTAGTGGGGGCAACACAGCAAGTGCACGAACTCAACAACACAGCGGATTTGAAGGTTTATACTGATCTGCAGAGCAGGCTTGCTGAGGCAACTTGGACACTAGGCGTGCAATAGGGATGGGGACCAACAGATGGATGCGCCAGCTGTGTGGCGCCATGGCTTGCCAGGGCCACGCTTAAGTTGCAATGGTACCACTCTTTACAACCCAGAAGGAGGTGCGCACCTGCAACGCACTGTAGTATGCCTGAATGACCTGGATTGGAGGGATGCAGTGCATTGCAATGGCTGCACGTGCGGCAGCCAGCCGCGCCTCTGGATTCCTTTCGCATGTATGCCGCTCAAGCGCAGTGCCCAGTGAGCGTGCTGTGCCAACTGACAGCCCGCACCCCACACAGTAGCACACATATCTCTTGCCAATGTACACGCTCGTCTTGAAGTCAGCAATGTTGTCGACGATGACTATCCGCGTGTAGTCTTCAAGAACAACTTGAGGAACAGGGTCCCGGGCAACAAGAGGCCACCAAGCATGAGACCATTCTGCTGGTGACGTGAAGCTGGCAGGCTCGAGGATTGCGGCCTGCGGGTGCAGCGGGCAGTTAATGTTGCAGCGACAGAGAAACGAAGTGCACATGGCTTCACAACTTTAAGTTAATAAAAGGGCATGCAGACATCAAGGTTTGCTACATACGAGCTACGCAAGCTGGACACCCACACAGCTGATTGCAGTGGGCAAGGCGCAGGACGGTAGGCTGTTGCGTATGTGCTCTTTTAACTTGCTGGCACTACCCACCTGTGCCACGGGGCCATCAGAGCGCACATTCAGCGGTAGCTGTCCACAGGTGGCCACAGCCAGGGCAAGGCTGGGGTTGCAGCGCCTATTGGGCCCGGGAGTTGCTTGCCAGTGGGCCAGCAGCCTGAGCTTATCGTCATGATAAAACTTCAGGCCGCAGCAGAGGCAGTAGCGCCGCCTCCAGTGGCCTTTCTGGGTTGGCTGGGTGCCCAGCATTGGAGGGAAGAGGGCGAAGATGAGGTGCAGCCAGTTGTCTTCGTTGTCAAGGAACCACTGTGGGAGGTGCTTGTGCACATCGGTCACTGGCTGGCCAGCGTCAAAGAGGGCAGCCATGCTGCACACACAGGACTGGTGTCAGGGGTCAAGTGCTGCTACCTCTGGCAAGCGGAGTGTGCAGAGGAGGGAGACTGACAAGGATCACCAGGGGGCAGGGAGACTAACACTGCACCACGGTCAGGCAGCTGAGGTTCAAGGCGTGATGGATGGGCTCATACAGGACTATGGTTTGCAACAAACTAGTAATAACCCAACGCCTAGGTGCAGCGAAAATTACGCCACCTATGTACAGGCTGTGAGGTGCACAGTGGCGTTGATGTGGAAATCCTCACCTTGAGATGTGCTTCACTGTCTATGCTATCATGTGTTAGATGCGGACGGGCTCCAAGACCTGCCTGGGTCTTGCCTGGCAGTGGGCTCCAGTGGTTTCGACTGACTGTACTTAGCAGCGCCTGAACGCTCACCGAGGAGTGGATACTGGCGTGTGGGCAAACAAGATAGGGATACCCAGCACGCAGGAACAAATTCAACTGCTGGGAGTGCCGCAACCCGGAGCAGAAGAAATTTAAATACTTTTCAAGGCGAATAGTGCGTAATAACAAGGGACAGACAGTTCATCTGTTGTAATGATATCTCCGACATGCCGCAAGGGAAGCAGGGCACAATGCTGGCAAACGTACGCAAGGAAGTTATTGGAGTTCACAACTTGCACCAGAAAAAGCAGTAGGAAAGCGCATGGTTTGAACCGCCTGACTGAACCGCTCCAGTTGCTAACAAACACACGGGTGCAACCCAGTTGGATGCATGCACCGATTACTTGGCGAACAGAGCTGATCCATTTCACGGCTTGCCCAAAGGGACAGCACGGCAGGCGCGCTGTTTTCTTAACATTGCCCACAAGTAGACAGGATCAGCTACAGCCTGTCGGCAGAACAGAATGATGGCCAGTGCAGAGCCATGCAGGTGCCGGCACAAACTGGCGTTGTCACCTCCTCGTTATTTTATCACTCTTTGACTCCCTTGAGGGTAATTGCAGATATCTTAATTCGGCATATGTTGTCCGTTATGCTGCAGCCCCAGCGAACTAGTTAGAATCCTCTGGTCCACTATGATAAAGGCTCCCAAAAGGAGGGGATGGCAGTGTTGGCTAAACTAGGCCTAGGCAAGTCTAGTGGTTGGTTGCATGGTGGAGAACCAACGAAGAACACAGACTAGGGTCTGCTCACAGACGTATACCAGTGGAGCCAGCCAGCATACCAACAGCAAGATTCACAGTGGGTACAGCTTGGGTTCTATGAAGGCTTTGTGGAAACCCCTTGGTGCCGGGCAGGACACTGTAGCAAGGGGTTTGTTAGCACCCGCTGGGTGGACCATACCCTTGCTCACCAGCACCACCACGACACGGGAGGGGTAAGGGGAGGTAGCTGGTGAGGTAAGGACCCATGCTGGCCACTGTGTGGGGGTGACAGGTGGTGTGGGCCACGCACTGCCACTGGGGGCCTCATTGGTGGTAGGAGGGGCGGCAGTGTTGGCTGCACCTAGGCAAGGCTGGTGGGTGGTTGCATATCGAGGCCGATGACAGCAAACAGTGGGTATAGTGTGTAACAAACCACTGGTCACGGCATGCGGGAAATGATGGTAGCCTGTGCCTTGTCACTGTGACTCTTTAGGCTGAAATTGAGGCTGCAAGCTGCAACACGGACAGTACCAGTAGCCGGAGACACACATTCACAAAGCTTCACACTTGCCTGCTGCCTGGCACATGTTTACCGTGTCACACCTTGCCGGGGGGTTGCGGGTGGGGGGGAGTCATATGCATGCATATAGGACTCATGTGGAAGAATTCAGCGCTGTGTGGTGCTGTCTGTATTTCTAAAATTATGGGTTGGCAGTTTGTTCAACTTGGAAATACAGTGTCACACTGTCAGTGTGCTCGCGGCGTTCTATTCGTTATCAGTTATCTTTCGCATTCAATTCTATTTAATTCATTCAAAACTTGGTGATTTAGTGGTAGCTATACGCCCCCAATGCATGCATGTACACAGGTTGAAACGAGCAAACAGGTCTACAACGTGCAGTATTTCACAAAGCGGGCATCTCGTGGGTCAACATAGTAGAGCACGAGTGTTTTACTGTTGGCAAACCTCAAAGTTGCGACACCAACTTCAGTTGGGCCCCATTTTGAGCCTCAAGTTAGGTGTGCACGAAACGAATGGGTACTGTTACAAGATGACGAAGGGGTTGTTGACACCTCTTTAGTTTGATGCTTTTACAACTTTGATTGAGACCAGCAGGGTGCGGTGCTGGATACCTGTACACTGTACAGCTCAATCGCGATGGCCGGACACTGGCATGGCATGGAAATGGCATGGCTTGGCAACAGGGATACTTTTGCCTTCGCCAATCTGGCCCGGCTCCAGAGGCCCGGTCCGGCACGGCAGGGGTTTAGGGTTTCATACAACCCTACAAGGGTTTTCAAAATAGTGGCACGCCCGGGCACGCTCGTGGCGCAGCTCGCCCATGTGCACAGATATGTTCCACATGACTGGTATATATATCGCTTCGCCGCGGTCTGTACTTATTTCTATCGCTCGGGTGCAACACTGTCGTCTCTGCAACCTGCACTTTGCCCGTGACACGCTGTGGTCCCTCTCAACAGGTGCGCTCTGACCATGTGACTCAGGGTCCGGAGGTGCCTGTTGCTGCCATTTCGTTGAATAACGATGTGACTGCATGCATGACAGTGCTACAGCCTTGCTATGCACACTGCCACCTATGCTGGACATAACCACTTCGCTTACAGTTGTGTTCCCTTTCCCAGGTAGCCTGCGCTCGCCTTCGCAAGGAGGTGGTGTCTGCTCACAACCAGTCCGACCGCGATGGATACGGACTCGGCAAGGTATTCTGCTCTGCGAGAGAAGGTGGATGCATTGCTGAAAGGCGTGGCCACCTATCTGGTGGACCTTGTCGAGGGCTCACCCAGCACCGGTGCCCCAGGCCTGGGCGTGCAGCGCCAGGCGGACACCCTGCTGGGACGCTTGTTTGTCTACATAGGGCCTAGACACAAGGCCCTGAAGGAGGGGCACGGCAACGAGAAGCTCGAAATGGCTGTCCTTGCGCTGACCAAAGCAGGTAGGCAGCGGGAGTAGTGGTTTGTCGTATGTGCGGTGTGCTGTCATGGCGGGAGGCGAGGCACGCCAAGTGCAGCTTGTCAAGTTGAGTCCGACTTATAAGCCCAAGACTTTGGGTTTCTGCCATGGAATTTACGCGTTCACCTTTTTCTGTTGTGCTGGTAGAACGTACACACGTTGGTGGCTTGCAGTGTTCTTGAACTAGGACTTGTCCCCATTGCCTTCCCGGGTGCCGACGTTCGCCAGTTGTCGCACAGCTTATCCCTTGCTTTCTTCTTGTCACTCTACGGTAGAGTCTACCTCAACGATGCTAGCGCACTTCCTCGACGGGAGTAATCACTGTTAGCTGCTTGCTGTTGTTGTTGTTTCTCGAGGATCCCATTGGCTGCACATGTGCACATGCTGGGCAGTGCTTGCACTTTGAAACAGCACTCCACTATCCGGCCAGTGGCTATTTGCAGTTTTTCTCATTTACACACTCCTCCTTTTTGCAGCCATTCTATCCATGCAGCTCAACCAACAAAATGCCTTGTCTGTCTCACATCCACACATTGTATGTAGCCTTTCTCACAGGAGATCAACCCCTGACCCGCTGTGCGCCTTCACGGCTAAGTATGCTGAAATCCTGCAAAGTGGTTATGGCATATAAAAGTACGAGCACTGGACTCACCGACCCATGGGTGTCCACTCTGCAGGCAAAACCACCCTCATCAACGCTGTCGTTGGCGGCAACTACCTGCCAGTCAACAACGTCCCAGAAACCGCACGA
Source organism: Heterotrichella gracilis (assembly GCA_032358255.1). Lineage (NCBI taxonomy): Eukaryota > Xanthophyceae > Tribonematales > Xanthonemataceae > Heterotrichella > Heterotrichella gracilis. The sequence continues at coordinate 7,459 of JAULBX010031039.1, forward strand.
ATCATCAGAATCGTGCCTGCTACTGACCCCAAGGCAGAGCCGCGCCTGGTTGACGCCGCTGGGGACGACATTGTGGCTGGTGAGGAGGCCATCTGCGCCCATCTGCGCCACCTCAATGGCAAAGAGCGCGGCGGAGGCGCGGAGTGCGAGGATCTGCTGTTCCTGCACGTGCCAGTGGAGGCGCTGGCAAACAAGGTGGCGGTGGGCGACGTCACCATCAACATCCTGGATACCCCTGGTGGGTCCATGACTTGCCAGACATGCAGCCCCAAGCCGCCCCCATGCCATTCCGTGATAGTCTGAAACCTTGGGTTTGTTGTTTTGTTTTTGCATATGGTTGCCACATTGAAAAAAGCTGTGTTGTTTTTTACTGCGGCGTTAGCAGAACCTGGTAGGTGTTTGAGGAAAACAACAACCCAGCTAGGTAATGTGCACAGATCATCCAGATGTGTTTTGTGCATCCCACCACACAGCACATGTGTCCACCTGTACTATCCTGACCACCGCCGACAGGACACAGTGTGTATTGCACTCCACCCGCTGGCTTGAACACGACTCCCCATCACCCGCCCGCCACCCTCGCAGGTCCCAATGAGGCTGGCGAGCCGCGCCTGCGTGCGAAGGTGGAGCGGGTGCTGGACAGTGTTGATGCAGTGGTATACCTGCTGGATTACAGGTATATAAGGCCACATGGGGCAACAGCGTGGAACTTGCTGGGTTGTTAACGCTTTAAGCTTGCAAACTAAGAAGAAAAAAGTAGGCTGGTGCTTCCTTGGCAAGTGCCGCTCTGCTTGTAAACTAAGCTTTAGACAGAACACATAATATGTATCTGTAAATGCCCTTCCCTTCGCACTGATCAGTTACCTAAGGAAGTTACATGCATTTGCAATGTAGCTGAAGCTAGAGGCTTGCTCGCTCTGCACATGTGCGCCAAGCTGTTGGGTATACGGCATTTGAATTGTTGTACCTCATACTGAACTCCGAGTTTGCTTGCCTGCAGCAAGCTCAAGACCCAAGAGGAGGCAGACGTCCTGCACAGCCTGAAGAACAGAAACCCGCAGCTGTTGGCGCGCCTCAGCCAGAGGCTGTTCTTCGTGGTCAACAAGGTAGGGGATAAATGTTTACCCTATAGTAGCTTGATTGTGCTTTTGAAAGCGGCGCCGGCGGACGGTGGTGATCGCATCTAAAAATATGTTCAAACGATTTTTAGGGCAGTTTGTACTGATGGCATCCTCATACAATGCATCCCTGGGACTGTGTTTGAATATTTTATCCACAGTAGCCCCAAAGATACGCCCCCCTGACTCCCGTGGCAGAGCTGCTTATCATATATGATTAGGGTTGCGCGAATGCGTATAAATTCGTCTCACATACCCCGTATATACCCGTATATACTCATTAATAAAGCGTATATGGTTGGCTTTCAACTCATCTGAACCTGCACAGCCTACTGTAATAGGTGCATGGACTCCATTAACCCTCTGAAATGCCCAGCTGCACAAGGGCATGCACCGTAGTTGCTCAACCAGCATAAAAGCAGTCAAAAGTCCACAAAATGAAACAATTTGTCATTAATTGTATTTACGACTCATGCTCATGACTCATACTCAATACACATACATATGACTCAGCTCGACGTTTTGCGTTCGGAACAAATGCGTCTAGCTGTCAGATGCGTCGGAACGTTCGTACGGAGCCTTCTAGTTCTCAACAGGGTGTCTCTAGCGTTCGAAAACGGCCGTAAGAGGTGCATGCATGCACATGCACATATACGTATATTGCAGCGGCATTTGCACATGTACGGCGCATATACGCGTATATACGTATAAACGGTATACGGGCGTATATACGGTATACGCAACACTATATATGATATATGATGAAGAAAGGGAATTAATGAGAGGTGTAGCCTGTCATGATTTTGAGGGTTTTTAAATTAACAAGGGTTGGCCAACGGGAGAGTGAGAATGGATGAAGGTAGACCTGGTGGGTGGCATGTTGTTCAAAATAAGTAAATGGGTGTGTCAAATCTTGAGCACCCCTGAACGCAGGGCTCAGAAACTAAACGCTCGTACCGGTAACAACTGAAATACCTACACATTACTATAGTTATCAGTTGTCCGTCCTCCCAGTTTAATTTAAGCAGCCAATAGTCTGCCCATTCGTTACGTAGCCTCATCTTTCCAAATCCATCCTTCCTCCATCCCATCACCCCCTGCTTACAACCAGCAGGGCCATGCTCATGGGTCAAGCCTCCCGCCCACCACCCACCACCACAACCCCACCACCACCACCCACCACCCTCCCCCACCCTGCATCACGTACTACTTGTGTACCCTGATCCCCTTCCGCAGGTTGATCTGATGGCCATCAGCGAGGGCATGGGCACAGATGCCACCCGGGAGTACGTGGCGGATCTGGTGACCAGGCAGGTGGACATGGAGGGGTTCCGCCTGCGGCCGGAGCAGGTAGGGTGCGGTGGTGATGGGCTATACAGCCATATGGTGAAAGAGTTCAGGGAATTTTGCGCTACAAGTAGAGTTGGGGTATGAGGCGGCTGATAAAAGGCAAAAGTGGTAATAAACCCCTGCTATCCCCAGTGCTAGACTCAGCAGCCACACTCCCTGTCCGACAGTATATCAACCCCGATACTGCCACACGTTAATCTAGACATGCATGCCCCTTACTTTGCTTAACCAGATACGTTTAAATGCACCCAATGCTGCTGCCATGCCCCGACCCACTCCAAACCCTGGCATTCACTGTAGCCCTTTTCAAATATTCATCAGGTCATAAACGGTTTATTAAACCCCACCTTCAACCTTGTCCGCACCCACTTAAATATTGCAGCATGCATGTGACTTTACAACCTCAGGCCATGTATAGTCAAAGGCACCAAACCTAATCAAACCCACCCACCGTTCCTGCAGGTCCTGCTGGTCTCTGCACAAGAGGCTCTCCTGGCCCGCCTGGTGCAGTCAAGCAGGGCTGACCGTGCCCATTGCGACCGCTTTGCAGCCATCGCACTGGGTAAGGCTGCGGGTAGAGAAGGAAAAAGCGTGGAGGAGCTGATGCCACACGCACAGGGGATGCTGGACAGCAGCGGGGTGCGTTAATGGGGTCCCGGGGTGGTGGTGGTGCTCATGCAGACTGGGGTGCACGAGCCTGGTATTTCATGGTTCTTGCTCAGTGAAGCAACAGGTGCTTTGTTCCAAGGGGAGCGGGGTCAGTGGGAGTAGGGGGTTTCCTTTTTTATTGGTGTGGAAACAGAAACCCAACCCCGCAGCTCTCCCCTGCACTGATACTGGTTCAAGAGCATGAAATTTGCATGCACTCCTTCCTGCACAACACCGCCTTCAAGGTAATTCCTTTGCTCAAGCAGAACCTTAACCTAGGGTCTGTGCCTCCCCCTGAAGGTCCCGGAGCTTGAGTCCCGCATCCTTTCCTACCTGTATACAAACAGCGGGGTGCTTAAGCTGGTGGCCACGCTGGATGGCATGAGGGGCATGCTGAAAGAGGTGAGGAACACACTGCGGTAACTCTTAGGATAGGTACCATTGAAAATCATGCTGACTAGAATATGGTTTTTATAAATCATGTAAAGCAGGGTATTTCCCCAGGACTGGTACCGTGGAAACTGTGATCTGACTTTCGGGGGAATGTTATGAGTATCATATATGACTTGGTTTAGACGTGACAGACTTGACATAGGTGAGGGGTAAAGCATGGTAGAACATAAGAGAACAGTCCTAAGATGGCATGTGATCCTGTCTGCAAAGCTACACCTGAGGAGTGTTGCAAATTTCAAATCAACATATGTCGATCCAGAATACTCGGCACAACACCAATCGATGCTCCATTTCCCGCCCTTTTAATACAACATGCACTCCGCCTCACAACTCCCCTTCCCTTCTCACACCCCTGCCACCAATACTCCCAGGCCAAGAACATGCAGCGCGTGACCTTTACCTGCCTGCATGCTGACGTGGACAGCCTCCAGCGCGACGCCCATCGCCTGGCCAAGGAGCTGGATACGGTGATGGGTGGGTTCAATGAGGTGCAGAAGGTTGGGGAGATGGTGATGACGCAGGTGGTGGAGGAGGTGAGTGGGTTGGAGGGGACGTATGGATGGTGGATGTGGGTCTATGCAACCGTGGGGGATAGTAAGGCCGGTTGTGCAGGTGTAAGTGAAGGTGCGGGTTGAAGGCTTAGGGTTTGTTAGTTGGTTGCATGCATTCCAGCAATACAGCCAGATTGGCAGTCATGATTGCACATGCTGCGCCTAGCATTTCTATCCTGGCACTGTTTGAACCATTCTAATGATCCCACGCGATTTGAGGTCCTGCTGAAGAAGGTCGCTCCTGTGGCCCTTGGCTTACCTACCCCTTTTGCCGCCTTACCCTAACAAACACCAGCATCTGGTAGATGTTCTATATGTCCCAAACAGCTTAGCTTAATGTCCCTGAGTCTATCACTTATGCTTTGTTGTCCACACATATTAAGCTGCTATAATGGCATTTCAAGAAACTTCTTTAGCTTTTTTGGTAGTAAATGTGGGGCCAATGTGGCTCCATTAATTCACAGTTTATTTAGTAAGCGGGGTGACTTTTTCAAGCACCCCCAACAGTCTTCTGAGCCTGGGTTGGCTCCCTGAATGTGACTGTCAAATAAATCTTGTAATCTTGTATTAAGGAGATAACATATTGGGGTGTGTGCCAACCTTGAAACGCCACACAGAGGTCTTCAATTTTTTACTTTTATTAGTTTTTGCTTCTACATGGATCTTGGTCTTAGGGACGTCAAGCAATAAGCCCCACCTTTGGAAAGTTTGCAGAAACTCTAGAAAGTGCTGTTGTCACCTTCAACTGAGATCCACAAACCAGGGTGATGTCATCTGCATACATATTATAATAAGCTGTGCTGCAGATTACCCTTAACAGTAGGTGATGGTGCCCTATGCAGGCGGCCATCTATCTTGTAAGCAATGGCAATGCCAAGGCTTCTAAGCACCTAAAGGGTGGTAGGTGGTCAAAGTAGTCAGAGGTGGAGGCGTGTAGCAGGGGGCATTCTGCAGCAACTAGGATGAGATGAGTGGTGGCAATCCCTTGCATATCAAGGCAGTAGCCACCCAGGAAAATAGAAGATTTTTGTTTGTATTTGAGAGTATAACTGTAAATATACGCAGTAATATAACATCTTTCAATATGTTGTATAACAAATCAAAATGTATAAGAATATTCCCTTGTCCATAACGGGAATTGCAGGATTTTTGAGACAGTCAAGAAGGAGCCAACCCAAATCGATAAGATCGTAAAACTTCCTTGAGAGCTGTGCGATTGGTCAAGCTGTCCCCAATATCCTCTCCAAGCCCATCGGCCCCTTCCCTTGCAGGTGGTCACCCGCATACAGACCCTGCGCAAAAATCTGGTGGACGGAGTTAACTCGGCACTGGCGGCCGCAAATGAGGCGAGCCCCCCCTTTTCCAGCGCTGGTTGGCGCCATGTGCGGAATCTGTTGCCAAGACATCTAAGGGAGGTTGTTGACGAGGCTGTGGAAGCGGAGCAGGAGGAGCTGCGGGCCACCCTCTTGAGGATTCATGAGGCGATAGAGACGCAGATGGAATACGAGGTGGGTATGGTAATGTGGGGGAAGAGGTTTTGGTCATGTGTTAGGTAGGCAAACCTTGTTCCAAAATTTATTAAGAGGAACTTTAATAAATTTCTTGGCGCATTTTGTAGCCACTCAAAAGCGCACACTGCGCAGTTTGTGGCAACCACTAAAGTGTCAGTAAAAGTTGTAGCTGGTAGAGGGATAGACTTTCCTAATTGATCGCATGAGGCGCATTTGTGATGCTTGTTTGCTGCGTAAAATATATAAGCCAACCTTGTAGTATGCTGGTGGCCATGATTCCCGTTTCTAGGATTTAGCAGATGGGCTGCTGACATACATGAGGTATTTCATACTTTATGGCAGGGAAGCTGGGCACGCCACACAACACTGAATTCCAGTGCAAGTCCGTTCAAATTGCTGCATCTCGTAGCACGAGCTTGTATGATGTATATGCATGGGATGACAAGGAATGGTGCACCAAATGCACAGACAAGGGAACATACTATTAACCTAATTAGGCAACATTGTTTTATGGTATTTCATGCAGCGCATGCCTTCATGAAATGCACATTGTTAATTCTACATCCTACATGAATCACCCACCCCTCCAATGCAGCTGCGGGAATTCTGGTCATCACTGGAAAGCAGCCTCTTCACACTCCAGGGCGAGCTCTTCAGAGCCATGAACCTGCGCCTGGACACCCTGAGCAGGGCCATCGAGGCAGCGGTATGCCAACGGATTGAGGTGACGCTGGAGCCGCAGCACATACAGCTGGCTGCGTTGGGTGCTGAGCCCTTCCATGCGGAGCTGAAGGACCTGCTGGAAGAGGGTGAGGATTTTTGGATTGCAGTAAACTATTTAGAAAGTAAATACAAAATGAAAACATATAAACCCCATGGAGTTGTTAGACGGGTGCGCAGGGGACTGTCAAGGCCACGGAACTGTCTACATTATTGTGTATTGGTATGTGTACCACAAATTCGGCAACACACACTTCTCACGATGGGGTGGGTGCAGGCATTGCTGCATATTGAATGCCAAATTTTACTGCATTCATTATGCAGCAGTGCATGCACCCACCCCCACCACCCTCCAATGCACCTCCCTTGGTGTTGCACCAATATTCCCCACATTTTCCATGAATAAAATAAATATATTTCTTTTACATTGTGGTTTTGCTTTTAATGGGGTATCTCCAAAAAATGAGATATTATACTATACAGAGCAAGTATACAATGCACTGCCCTCTCCTAGACCTCCCCATCCACCCCTCCTCCACCCAGTCAACCCCACCCCAAGCCGGCGACATCACCACTCCTTCCCCCCCACACACAGGCATTAGCGAGGAGTCCTCAACACACCAGCGGGACCGCCTTGTGAACGACATTGAGGTCCAGGTGCATGAGGATTGGCGGTACCTCAAGTATGTACCAGGAGCCAGCCTGTGCTTCAAGCCGTGGGAAAAGGTGGTGAAGCAACAAATAACCCGCACGGTCACAGAGTCGTACACAACAAAGGTGAGGAAGGGGTGGGGGGGGCGGGGGGCAGGAATGGACGGTTGGTTTTGCAATTGTTGAAGGCAGAAATGAGTAGTGGTGAATGTGATGGGTTGAACGTGCTGACCCTGAAACCCTAAACCCTAAAACTCCAACCGTAAAACCCCATACCCTAATACCTAAAAGCTTTCTTGACACCCAAACCCCCCACACATCCCAGGCTGTGCGCCTGGAACCCAAGCGCATCCGCACCTTCTTCATCAACCACATCAACACCATGGTAAATAACAGCCAGCGCGCGGTGCGCAGCCGCGTGCACACCTACCTTAGGCGCCAGCTGGACAAGGCCAGGGTGGTTATTGAGGCGTATGCGGAGAGGTACAAGCAGGCAATGCTGGCAGCCCTGGACGCCAAGCGTGAAGGTGAGCGGTGGGGTGTGCAGGTGATTTATGTGCTGTGTAGAGTGCAACCAGTCATTGACGACCATAAGACCAATTGATCAGGCCAGTGTATAGGACTAGACAGCCATGTAACAAGAATTGTACCAGAGAATGAGAAAAGTCCATTCAATGCAAACCCGCAATCCTTCTGCTGTCATCCTAAACGGCAACCCCTTCCCACCCCTCTGCAGGCCAGGCGCAGCAGGAGGCCGCCTTGACCCGCTTGGCTGCGCATGCAGAGTCCCTCGAGTGCCTGCTGCTCCAGGTGAAGGCTGCGTATGCAGACTGTCTCGCCTGCCTGCCGGCCCAGGAGGAGGCTGCTGGCAAGGAGACGGCTGCGGGACAGGAGGTGGCTGTAGTGGCTGTGCAAGCTGCGGGCGGGGACGTGGCAGCGCAGGTGACAGGGGAGGGAGAGGCCGAGCAGGCTGCAGGGGAGGAGATGGCAGGGGGACAGGAGGTGGCTGTGGGGGATGTGGTGGAGGAGATGGCAGGGGGACAGGAGGTGGCTGTGGGGGATGTGGTGGAGGAGATGGCAGGGGGACAGGAGGTGGCGGTGGGGGATGTGGGGGAGGAGATGGCTGGAGGACAGGAGGTGGATGTGGAGGATGTGGGGGAGGATGTGGCAGTGCAGGCGGCAGGGGAGGAGATGGCTGGGGGACAGGAGGTGGCTGTAGTGACTGTAGGGGAGGAGATGGCAGGGGAGCAGGAGGTGGGTGTGGAGGTTGTGGGGGAGATTGTGGCAGTGCAGGCTGCAGGGGAGGAGGCCGCTGATCCTTCTGTTATGCTACCCAGCCCAGGGTACAAGGTTGATGAGTTTGAGTATGAGCATGTGGAGGTGGAAGGGGTGGAGAAGGCGGGGGTCTGGGAGTAGGCGGTGGTGGAGGGGGATTGGTTTGAAGGCGTGGCTGAGTGAGGGCTATTCATGGAAACGTACTGACAGTCAAATGCAATGCAGTACATGTCCTATGCCGCCTTCCATGTTTGGTCCATCTAGTTCATCTTTGACCCTAAGCTTGCGTGTTGTGATAGCCCTTGGGCAAGACATGAATTGTAGCTCTTGGGCCCAGGGGACGATTCGAGGTTGTTAACACTGGTTAGCACTTCATTTATACTACAATGCACATCATGGGTGCATATACATACCCTTGCGTCTCTCAATCAGCATTACAACACTTGGGTGGTTACAGTAGCTGTGCGCATGCCTTGTTGTAGCTGTTCACCAATGCGCATTGTGCAGCAACCATTCTATGGTGTCTTGCGGCTTAGGTGGTGGACATCATTGGGGTCAAACTTAACTGCATTGCCAATACGTACTATATGCAAATGAGCAGGATTCATGTGTCAGCCACTCGCCGCAAGTCACACCCTTGTTTAGGGTTTGAGACCTCTAGCGCGTCTTCATCGAATCCCTAGTATCACAAATTATATGAGGAATTGCGATTGTTGTTGGTTCAACCTGCAGAACCTGACGTAATACCGTACTAACGTATACACCATAGATGGCATGACCGATTGGTTGGTTGGACGTTGCAACAGGGCGTTGTTCAAAGTTTGGAGGCCCTTGCCTCTTGTATAATATTATAAATCCCACCTTGTAACGCAAAACCGACTCTTGAAAGACATACTATGCTGCCAATGGCTCGATAGTATTGAGCCATTGGCAGCATGCAAAGGCCGCATAAGCGATGCCAGATGCCACCACGCATGAGATTCATGTTGACAAATTGGCAAACCCTTACTCGTGACAATTCAACCATAAAATGCATTCATGGGTTGTACAAAGACTCGATTTCTGTAGACTCCAATTATGAATGCATTATAATATCTATTCAAGAAGTAAATTACAGTCACACAGAACACACCGATCTCCCTCTTCATATTATAAACACTGTGATATTTGTTTTGCTGTGCCATGTTGCCGTGTGTTTCAAATTGATATGACACGGTATGTCACATCAGATTCTGCATGTGACTTACGGTACAAAACAAGGTACCTACGTAGCTACTAGTAAAAAATGGGGCATTTTCGTCCGGCGTCGGCTTATTGGCTTGTACACATCTTACGTATATATGGTATACCTGGTACACACACGAATAATAACATATATGGTACACACATGAATAATAACATATTACATGTATGGTACCATTGGCAATTGATGATCCTCGAGCAAAAATGCCATGCACAAAGGCAGTGTCTCGGCAGCCCAGAAGCTTCTAGTCCGGCTGTAACCGTTAACTGTGATAGTACTGTTGAACAATTTACAAAGCCAGCATGCCTGGTGATCAAACCGATTATTGCATGCCAGGTACAGAGCCGATCAATGATTGCTGTAAAATCCTGCTATAGCGCCGATTGCTATATTATAATAATTGTTCGACCTGGTTTGGAAATGGACATCGTGTATGACGCATTTGCCTACTGTGCCACTGTACATCATGTATATCAATGACATTGAACAGTACATGAATATTGCACCCGCCACTGGCATTTGAAATTCATTGCCCATCTATGGCATGATATGCAACTAAATTTTGCTTGAAGCGATCACCCACACAACAAGTTTCAAGCACTCCAGATAATTGTAATGGACAACCTCTGTCCACACATTATATGCTGAACGGTCCAGTACTGGGTCTATCAGACGTCTGTTAGTAATGGGTCACCACCGATCCGATCCACTGAATAATGAACCACATTGCCGGGCACTATGAGCAACTGTCAGCCAGAGGTGTTCTCTCCACTGTAAGTGATATACAGAAACCCATCCTCATCCTTGTAGTATTCATCCACATTGGACAACAAAGCAGCTGCACAACACCCCACAAGTCTAATGTTGGCTGTGTACATCATATCATACAGTGTATACATCAATCATTGGCAATATAATTGCAATCAGCAATTTCATTCAAGCTACTATGTATGTACCTGGAGGCGCCAGACTGTTTTTCACAGACAAGAATATGTCATTCTCAGCGGGAACCCGCATCTTCTTTTGAATGACACAGGTGAGGTGGCCCACTGTCACGTCAGAATGTACAAGATACCTGTGAGGAGCACATGATGTAGGTTAGGGAGGCTTGGGTAGGAAATTGGCCAACTAAGTGGTGCGCGCAAAGCGGCAAAGGCAAGAGAGAACAGAAATGATGTTTGCACCACTAATTCAAACAAGTTCTGGAACTCACAGGCTTTTGTCTATGTCAGGAATATTGCTTTTCTCTGCCTTCTCCACGATAACCTACAGCAGACAATCAATTAACAATCAATGGACTGCTGGAAAACTGCGTACGCAACGTTGTTAATGGGGTGATCAAACATTTCATATTATTTTGGGCTATCAATACTTACTGGTATTTTAGCTGCGTACAGCTGACGCAGCCTCCTGCTTTCTGCTTGTCGCCGCTCTGCACAACACACACAGCACTTCCTTGTACCCCATGGTACTGCACATCATGTGCCATTTGTCAGCCGTAGCTACACATTAATGTTTTGTGACCACCCACCAAGAGGATGCCTCTCCTTGAAGCTCTTTGCAGAATTGATGTAGATTATAGGGCCCAGGCGACTGGCAACGGCTGTGCTGGGATTCATGTCAGCTGCTGTGGGGGTTACTGCTATTGGGGCAGCCTCAATGGCTGGTGTCTGCACAAAATCCTGCAATAAAGGAGATACTGCAATCTTTTCCGGAGCTGCTAGCTAGTTGGTCGCAAGTGTCGCTGACTGCAGTGGAATAAATATATCCCGCTAGCAGCTGCAGTTCAGCCAAAATGCAGGCTATGTGCTCGAGCTACAAACAACTCTATGATTGATTCTAGGTTGTTTGTAATGATCATTACAAACCACCTATAATCATTTATAGACTCTAAAGATGGATCACCTACATAAGAAGTCTGCGTGGCTCCATCAATATTGTCCGACAGCACGTCAGCACTCCATACACGCATGCAACCATGGCCCATGCGGCATCGGCAGCACTCAGGGTGAACTGACCAATGTACGGTACATTGCATGCAGGTTCGCACCTCCACATTGGCCTGCACCTCTGCCCCCCTCCTTGTCCCGCACAGTGCCTGCTCCCTGATTTTAAAGTAGGTGCGCTCTGTGTGTGCCTTGAGTGGCCCTATGGCCTCATCAAGGAGCAGGCGCTTGAGCAAGGCCATGTCCCCATGGGAGGAGCAGTAGCAGGAAACGATCCCCCATGGGTACACCCGCACAGGCCAGGGCCTGCAAGGCATACAGGGACTGCTAGAGATAGTCTGGTTGAATCTAGTAGACGTGCAAACTGTCTGATATATGAAATCTCCTAGGATTTTTTTCAATTAGCATATAGATACACATATGCGGAATTTACTGAACGTGCAATAAGTAAATGTGTAATTTGTATTCCACGCATTTTATTGTATTTCCAACATGCATTTTATTGTATTTCCAACATGTATTTTCGATGCTTTCCAGAATAGAGGCATTTTCATTCGTTTGAATATCTATGCAGAGTCACACTGTGTTCTTAAACAAGCTGATAAAAAGGAATTAGCACCGAGGAGGGCGGTACCCCCCCTGCCGTCACATCAATTTGCAGCCAATAGTTTAATAGTATCTGCATTACATGAAACTTTTTTGTGTGTGTGTACATGCACCGCAGAAGATCAAGTGGAAGTACTGACCTATCAGTAGCATCCACTGAGGCAATCCCCCTGTCGACATCACTCTGCGCAATGCTTGCAAATGGCGGCACCATCACAGGTGCATCAGTATCTTGCTGCCCCAGCCCCTCAGGGACCTCCCACATCACCGGCTGCCCCCTGCTAGTGCGCATTCCCTCCAGCTGGTGCACAACCTTGCACCGGAACTCAGCCAGCTCACCCTTTTCCATGGCATCAGCCTGCAGCGTGAAGGCTAATAAGTTATAAAAAGAAACTACGTTGATTATAACTGAAGACTAATTAGTTATGACAGGTGGTTATAACTGAAGACCACATGTGGCCGGTGCATTGTACACTTGGCGGACTACTACATGCAGTGTCACATGGAGAGCACTTCAAAATTTGCTCAAATCACCAAACGGAGACACCCCCGTGAAGTCACAGTGCACTGAGGTACTGGTACAAAGAGCGTCAGTGAGCCATCTGCCTAGCACCAGTGCCTAGCACCACTGCCTGTGTCGTCTCAAAGTGTGCCAATGGGCCCACTAGTTGCATTCTCTTTCTTGCATGCATTTGAGCATACATCGACAGCAGCACAGCCCCCTGCGGCCCCCTTCTCACCTTTGCCAGTATTGGTACCACCGGCACGTGCTCCGCCAGCTGCCCGATCAGCTCCACATCTGCCTGCTTCAGCGAGTTGGGGGGCAGCAGGTACAGGCACACATCCACGCGGGGGTCAGCCAGGTCTGACATGGGGGCACTGCGGGCAAGGTCTAGCTCCATGTCCAGGTATTTGGCGTGCTGTGCAGCCAGGTAGGAGAGGAGGGCCTGGCGGGTGAGGGGGCAGGAGGGGGTGCAGCCTGGGGTCTCCTGCAGTATACACCGCGTAAACTGGTGGGGCACTGGTTTACTACAGTAGTGGCAGTGGAGCAGTCCTCCCCTCGAGAATTGACATGAGATTTAGGGGTTGGTGCATGTTGGCCATCCACACTGGTTGACCTGCTTAGGGTTTAGACAGTAGGGTTTGCGCATGACGGGAACGCACGAGTCGCTTGATTACCTGGATGGTAAAGCAGATCTCTAGGTTGCGCTCCTCATCAACCACTGTCACTGTGCTTGCCAGCATAGACTGTACCGCAGGGCCAAACCTGGAACCACTATCCTCTGCTGGAGCTGGCTCCACCCTGGAGGGCATGCCATACGCCCCAAACAGAGTGTGGATCAACGCCGTCTTGCCGACACCCACCTCCCCAACAACCAGCAGCTTGTAAAAGATACAAGTGCGCCTGGGGCTTTTGGATGGCTTGGATGCACGTGCAACTTCCTTGTCCAAAGCAGTGTCACCCCAGTGCTGCAGCTCCCCCAGCAACATATTGTGGTCGGTGTCGCCCCGGCTTAAGGGCCAGGAAGTGCTTGTGGAAGCCCTTGAGAGTGTATTTTCGGGGGGTGGAAGGACGTCTGAGGGCGTGTGGGACCTGTAGTTAGCAGGTGAAGTAAGAAGCTAGCAGGTGTGCAAGTGGGACCCTTGAGCCAGGTGCTATACCACCATAAGTTTTATGCCACTAGCACGGGTGTAGGACGCTGCGGTGGCTCACAAGTGGACAATTTAAACAAACTTAGGCCTTTCCTTGACGTAGTTGCAGCAGCTATGTGATCATACGGTGGGGTCGTGGCGGGGGGCGTGGGCTTGGCGTGCGTCGCCAAAGGATCTGGGCGCAGTGAAGCTCCCGAACTTGGGGGCGCTTCTTCACCTACGTGTGGGCGGTGACTAGTGAGTCAAGCGCTGCACGAAGTTCATGCCACTGCGTACTTTAATGAGGTCAACGTTGCAATAAATCTGCACTCTGTGGGTCGAGCGGCATGCATGCATGCACATGACCGTGGTGTACAGAACCGTATTCATAGTGGGTTTTCGAGGTGCTTTAATTTTATATACAACAGTTCTTAGGTGTTGGATACCAAAACGTATACAAAGTGCTACTGCGAGCTGCGAGTTGCCCATACCGAAGCCCACCACCTCCCAGCTCCCACAAGACCCACTGGGCGACAGCATGGCCTGGGCGACACCCCTACAGTGTGTATGTGTATGTGTGTGTGTGTGTGTGAGCAACTCTTCGTTGCTGAGATTGGAAGCCAATCCATAAGCATTGTTGCCCCGTCTTATCAGAACACTGTCTCCAAGTTGGCTTAAGAGTGTTTTCGAAAATTGGCATGTACTCCCCAGTCCCAGGAAATGATCCCCAGACATCCCCAGAGGAACAACCTTAAAAAAATGTCCAACCCAAATAACCCAAATGACAATCAAACCCAAATAAAAGGTAAATCCAGTTTACTGCAGTTGGCGTTGACCTGCAATTGGTGCTGGTGCATCTCTAGTTTGTGGACGCTGCAGCCAGATGGCCCTGTGCCATTATTGACATGTTGACGAGTCATGCGAGGTCGTGCTGGACTCCCCAGGAATAAACTTTCGATCTGGATCCACACGTTGGGAATCGGACAGGTGCAGCATGGTACAAGTTGGCTGCACACAACAAGCCAGCAATGTGACAACGCACACTGTTTGTCAGACAAGAAAGGCAGCAACCAGTGCACCATGGGGTGTGGGGATTTGGATGGGGAAGAGAATAGCCAGGCTGGATGCTACGCTCAGCCGAGGTATGGGGAAAGGGTGATGGTTACACGAATGCTGCTGAACAACCTCGTAGAAACAAAGAGTAACATTGTACACCACAGGCATACACAATACTACCCCCAAACAAAAAAGTCTAAATATTGCACTCTGAGCTGCAGCTGATCGTTACTAGTCGTGGTGGAACAGCTGGCCGGCCCATGGGAAGCGCACCCTGCATCATTGGTCGCACTGCATCACTATACATTGGTCACTCCCTAAAAGGTGCGGACATGTTTCATAGCATGTCAAATACGGACACGAGCATGACTAGGCCTATCCTGCTGAGTCGCGCAGATATTTTACTAGCCTTTTGTAGTGAAATGTTGGTTCCTGATCCATCTGTGCAAACCCTCAGCTAGGGTTTGAATGTTGGCGCCTGGCGTGTGCCTCCATAGGATGCCTCGAACAGCACCCGGGGGAGGAAATCCCGGTATGGATCCCTCCTCCTTGCATCCACCAGGTATTGTATCCCCCCTGCAACCTGCACAGCCACACCACACCACTGACTACCGGAGCACTCAACCTTGCCAACACAGGGGTGGTGCAATTGCATGTGGGGTGCGCGGTTGCAGAGTGCACAGGCAGATGTGTTTGTCAAGATACCGCTAGCGCCGGGTGGTATCGATAGTGGGACTATTTTCATGTAGGCAGAGAGCGTGGGGCAAGTTCCTCCCCTTGGAAAACACCCTGTCCTTCCTTGCCATTCTAACCCTATCACACTCACCTGGTTCTGTATGCTGGCGTAGGTCTCCTCCACCCATCCTTCGCTGTCCAAATCATCCCGCTGCGTGATGATGGGCTGACCAAACAAATAGTAGAACCGAGGTGGTAGTTTGGGGACTGAAATGGGGGCCAGGAAAACCTCCTCTACCGTACTTGATGCGCTCACCCCCCTGCGTGCCTGTGTGGAAAGGGGAGGAAGTGGATGAGAAAGGGGTGTGTGGGGTTGGGTGGGGGGGGAGGTATGCAGGAGTGCGCATGCGGTGGTTGCGTGACAGAGATAGCAAGCGGTATGGATGCATTGGGGTTGGTGTACAAATGCAAGCAATCCACCATCTCCTTTCAGGCAGCCAGATTGCGTGCACATGTTGGCAACAGTGCCAAACACTCAAGCCCGTCACCCTGCTACCTGCCCCTCACATGTAACTTCTCAAAAAAACCTTGAGCTAGCATGCAGGACCCTAGTATACCAGCACACACTTCAACCCTAACAAATTTTCAGATTTGGCACACACTCAACCCCCAACAATGGTTCAGACCTGGCACCCACACATACCCTAGGAATTCCCGACAGTTGCTCCACCGCCCTCTCCCCCACAAATGGCAGCTGCAGGAGGTCCTTCTGGTCCAGCACCATTTCGACCCCATCCTCGGCCCCAATGGCGGAGAAGGGCACAATTGTGGCCCCAAATCTGGCCGCCATTCGCACAAATTCCGCGCGCTCCGGCCAGAAGAGCTGGTACTTCTCCCCCTTGCCCTTGTATGCCTGGGAGTATGGGGGGGCGATACGTCAATGCAGCACCAAGCAGCAGCACGTGTACACTGGTTTCCACTGCTACACTGTCCTCAGGTGTGCTCAGCAGGGTTTGATGCATGCGCCTCTGCAATCCACTCTTTCATAACACCACGCCTTGCGTCCATCAAGGATGGGGAGATGCCATGCAAAGCAGTTGAGGCTTCTGTATGTAGGGCGCAAAGCATTCATAACACGCAGAGGTTCTTCAGCAACCTTTCACTTTCTTTCAAAGGTAATTCCGCCCAAAACATCGCAATACATCATCCAATCTCACTCCTGTGGCACCTACCTCTCGTACCCCCCCTGGGAACAGAAGCACTTTTCTACCCCCCATGTTTCCTCCCCAACCACAGCAGTACATCATCCCCTTTTAACTCCTGTGACGTACCTCTCGTACCCCCCCTGGGAACAACAGCACTGCCTCCCCGTTCTTCATCAGGCGGTAGAAATTCCTGCCCCCAACAGGCACCGCCCCAAATGTGCTCATGAAGGACCCAAATGCGCCTGCACCCCCCCGCTGTTGCCCCCTCTCCTCCTCCCTACCATTCCCCCTGGAGGTGGGTGATGCCCCCTCCTGATCCCGCTGCACTTGTCCACCCTGCAAATGCAAAGCAAAAAGGTTCTGTATCAAATCCTCAATTTACCGGTCTGCCAACATTGCGGCATGGTTACAATGAGTAAGGCCCCCGCAGTTGAAAAATAATGAAATGATACTCAAGTCCCGAGCAAAGCGCTATTCAATCCCAAAGAGAGCAATTCCCAGTCCCGGGGGGGCACACACAGGGCAACACTCTGCCTACATGCATGCGCAACCCCCCACCCCCGTCCCCCCCCTCACCTGGAACACAAAGGGGTGCGTCAAACCCCTCAGAAGGGTCTTCTTCTGCCTCAGAAACTCCTCCACCAGGGGGAAAACGTCAAAGGCGTAGGTCTGGTGGTTGCCCACAAACAGGATGGGGCGGCCGGAGGGTACCGCACCCAGGCCCTGCGAAACCCTACCGCTAGGGTCTGTCGAGAAGAACACGGGGCTGACCAGGCGCTTCAGGGTGGTGGTGGCGCTGGAAGAGATGGAAACGGGGAGGTAAGTAGGCGGGGTCATTGCAACAGCAACGGTTTGTGCCGCGCAGGTGTAGGTTACATTGAACACCCACTGTTAAGCAGCCAGCTCACCGGGGCAGATCGGCTGGCGTGGCTTCATTGAGGGATGATAACATGCCTATGACTCTCTTCCATTACCTCTTCCTGGCAGGTATGGGTTTGACAAATTAGAGTTTTGCTTAGCAATTATATATAGGGTTTCCGTCACCCACCGCTCCGCCACCAGGTCCAGCTCCCTCTCACTGGGCAGCTCCACAGGCGTGGCTGCAGACCCAAAACCAGCCGCGGCCCTGCGTTCAGGCAGGGGGCAGGACAGGCTCCTCTCGCCTACGTAGAAGCCCTGTGCTTTCAGTATGTCCACCAGGTTGATGCCTGCCTCCTGGAGGAGCGCGTGGCTGCCCCCCGGAATGACCTGGGAGATGGACATAGATGTAGGTGTGGATGCCTGGCGTGCATGTGTGGATGTGGAGGGAGTGACGGGTGTGTATATGCCGTCAAGCATGCTTGCATGCTGCCATGCCGTGTGTGCATATCTGTACACTGGGGGCATGCACATGCTGCCATACGTGTCCAACACTGGATATCTACATGCATATGTATGATTGCATTTACATGCGTCCTCGTATATGCGCGTGTATACATGCATGGGTCCATGTGTGTGTTGCGCTGCCACTGGGCGCCACATGGCGCGTTTGCCTTGAACGCATGTGGGCGGGGAGGCACTAGGTCCCCCCATGTGTGCGCTGCTGATGTGGCATTAGCTACATTGGGCAAAGGCATTGCTTGGGCCCAGCCACCGGCCACCATGCGGGAGATACATTGGGCTGTAGACCTATACACCTTACATCCCTGCCTGTAAAGGTTGCAATGAGTACGCACACCCAAATTGAGCCGTGCCGCCACCCGCCATGCAGGAAAGATGGGTCCAATTCTAAACAAAAACATGGCATTATGCATAATGTAAACCACTTGGTAGCCGTTCAGCAAGCACAGTGTGCTTACACCGTGGCTTCAAACGAACCCCAATCCATCCCGTTGCTATTGAAACCCGCGCACCTGACAAGCAACATTTTACAAACCCACTGATCCCAGCACAAAACCCTAATACAAGGCTTCCTCACCTTGACCGCGGCACGCGGGAGCTCCTTTTCCAGCCGCTTGGCTTCCTCTGCTGACGGCAGCAGCAGGTCGTTTTCCCCCACCACCACCAGCACCCGCTGGGTCACCCCTTTCAGCTTCCCTGTCAGCCAGGCGTTGCCCTGCAGATGTAAGCAGGTGTGGTGGTGTCACAGTAAACGTAGGGCGCTGGCATTACAGACACTGTATGAGGTTATGCGTGGGGATTACAAGCCATGTCAATGTAGAGCACGCATCATACATGTTTGGCAGCCTGCTCTACATCGCTGCAAGTGTGCATAACGCCTTGACACAGACTTAAAATAATAAGGAGGCTGGAGCATCAGCGCCCTTACTGACAAACCCGACGAACACCCTATCCACCAACCCCTGTCAACATGAACAGTGTGCTGTCATTTTCCAGCATCACAGGGCCCCACACAGGATCCTAGCCGGCGTTTTCCAAAACCCTACCTGTGCCAGCAGCTGCAGCTTCCACTCCAGGGTCTCAGGGGGCAAAATGGTTGCCAGGGCGGACAGCTGGGGGATCAGATTCTGCAGATTTTCCGCAAATTTGGCAGCCTGGTCTGGCCAGGATAGGGAGGGGTCAATCCCGTGTGCGGCAAGCCCTATAGGGTTCCCAAGCACAGGTGCAAGGGCCACTGGGACGGCGGAGTAGAACTCCTGCGGCCGTAGGGGTTTCTTAGCGTCAGGGTAAAGGGTTTAGGGTTTCCTAGCATTGCCACAGGCCACTAGCACAGCTGCGCAGATCTAAGAGTTCAAACTCCTGTGGGGCATGCCATGTTGTCCGATATCCATTCGCTTGAACAGCACTGCCAGAATGGCTGTCAGTCTGCCAAGCATGCGCCGCAATGAGCATTGGCCAACAGCCTGCAATGCAAAGTATTGAAGAGAAAATGATAACAAACAGATTTTGCTGAAATGCAAGCGTAGGTTCAACCATGAGATATCATGGGCAAAAAAAGCACCCACCTTTGGCACCTGGGGGAGCAGCTGGCCCATGGCCGCCCAGGGGGAGCGCTGGAAGGAGGTGGCGGGGTTGACAAGCACTATCCTGTCGACCAGCCCAGGGGTCTGCAGCGCCACCGCTAGCGCCAGCACCCCTCCAAAGGACTCGCCTAGCAGGTACACGGGGCGGGAAGGGGGGAAGGAGGAGACCTCTGATTGGAGGAAATCCCTGTGGAATGGGGGGTGGAGAAAGGGTGGGGATGGGTACACAGAAATGTAAGTTTACTGCCGTTGGAAGCCATGGTGGTGTCCTCAGCCATTTTATGGGCGACCGTTTGAACACATGTGGAGCAGGGTCCAATTATTTGGCCCAATCAGCGGCCAATGCACTCCTCTGTTGAGGATTTGACCCCTATTGAACCCTGTACTCCAATTTCCAATCCTAAGTGGGGCAAGCAACACAAACCCTACCTAATGATAGCCACCAAGCCCTCGAATGACGTCCGATCGGTCGCTGGGATCACAAAGGTCTTCAGATCAAAGTAGGGCGTGAGGAGGGGGAACTGGCGAGAAGCTGCCAAGCCAGTCCCATCAATGCCAGGGATGTATATGATGTAGGGGAGCTGGGCAGGGGGTGGCGCGCCAGGGGCCCGGGGGGCAACAAAAGGCGAGGTGAAACGGGGGGGACCAGCTGCAAATGGTGGAGTATTGTCATTGGCTTTCCGGCGTTATGCTGTGTCCTATTGGCGGTTGTAAGCATATGCATGGACAATTGCTTGCAACCACATTGCACCTACATTTGTAAACACAACCGCTCTTACATAAACCATGCACCCCACGTCTACCCTGACGGATGACATAGTGTCCACGCTGTTCATGACTGTGTTTCCCATGGTCATATGTAATCACCTACATGCCTGGTGCTGCTGCATGCCAGTATGCGCTGTTTGCAATCCCATCACCATACATATGGCGATCCTTGGTTCAGCCAGGCTACCCTTGCACAATTTACGCTGCCCACCACGTGCCGAATGTCCACATGTATGCATGCAGGAACACGCTTGCCAAGCATGTGCATCACCTAAGGCATCTTGTGCGCGTGCACATGCCATGTATCCCATCATGTGCGCATTTCCATGCATGGCCGCACCATCTCCTGCCACCACATTCTGCATCGGCGACTTGGTGCTGGTCAGCAGGTCCTCCTGGGGGGTGAGGGGCCGGGGGATGGCTGTGGATGTGGATGTGGGTGGGGCTGTGTCTGGAATGGGTGACATGATGCCCCCTGGCGCTGTCAACGCTGATGGTATCACGGGCTGCGCCTGTGAAGGTGGTGGTGGCGGCGGTGGTGGCGGTGGTGGCGAGTCGGCACTGCCATTGGTCTGCGCTATTGGCACCACAGGCAGCAGTTGTGCCGGCAGTGGTTGTGGTGAGTCGGCGCTGCCATTGGTTTGCACTGATGGCACAACCGCCTGTTGCTGAGTCAGCAGTGGTTGTGGTGGGTCGGCACTGCCATTGGCCCCGCTGGCGCCGTTGGTGGGCGCTGCCGCTTGGAGGGTCAATGGTGGTGGGGGCAGGGTTTTGTCAGGGACCCCGTTCTGGGAGGGAAGGCCTGCGAGTGCAAAAGCGTTTGTTTAGGTTGATAAGTCACAGAACTGCATTGGTGACAGAGTTGCTTACGTTGTCGGATTTGATGGGGGGTTGAGGTAAGCAGGGTACAAAGGCGGTGGTAAACCCTAGGAGGGTGCATGGCAACTGCGAACATGAAGAATCAAACCTAGTGCGCGACACAGGGCTGCGCGACCCAAGCACGGCTGCACAACATCACAACCCAGGCCAAGCCACAGCCATGCGCATGCCCAAAGTCTGAGGGGTCACGCAGTGGGCAAAATACCTTGCGTTTTCACAACTAAACTTTAATGATACAACTAATACAACTAACGCAATTTCAAAGTAGGATATATGCAGCCTGCTTGTGGTGGGACATGATATGCCAGGCAATGCCACGACTGGGCGCAGTGTTGAAGTGCAAGTCAGTAAATAACTGCAAGCAAGCAGGATTCGACCCTGCCATATGCATGCAAATGAAAGCCATGCATCCAAGTACATACGTTGCGATGCGGTAGTGTGGCCCCCAAAAATACAAGAAACTCACACCATTGCATACTTGACACAACACCTACTCAGATCGTTGCATCGCCTCAAGGGATCGTCGCACAGAAAGCGACAAATAGGGCAGGCTCTCCAAGGAGCGCCAACCACAACCATCAAAAAACAAGCCCCTCGCCAGATAATCACCGTTACAAGGACCGCACTAACAGCCGTAGGAGACCGATCCGAGCGAGCCGCAGGCTAAAAAAAAGTGATTTTATGCATGGGGACGCTGTGGGCCACTCGATACATTTTAGGCTACGTGGTGTGAGTGGCGTGCAAGCACGGTGGGGAGTGTAAACGCACCATCCTGTCCTGTGTGGCTGGAAGCAGAGCACCGCACCGCCGCCCTGTGGGCGCGCCTGGTGGCGGTGGGAAGGGTGGGTGCTCGTGGTGGTGCCACTGCTGAGGTGTGGGGGCGCTGTTGCTGGGGTGCTGTGGGCAGTCGCTGGGCGGTGTGGGCGCGCCCCGCCATGGCTGCGGTTTCGACTGGCTGCGGTGCGGTGTTGTGGCGGAGTGGCGTTGTGTTGAGGAGTGAAACAGTCAACGAGTGAGCGACTGGTGTTATGGGAAGCAACTGGGAAACTAAGACTCGCCCACTTGCAGTACTGGCAGTCTCTGCGGCTGTTATTGTATACTCTGCACCAACGCCGCCTTGATACGTGTAGTGTGCTGTTTTGCAACCGTGTTCATACCGGCGAGTGTCTTTGGGTTGCGGGCGTATGGCTCTGGTTAAACTAGTTGCTGCCGCGCTAGCCAGGGTTTTGACATACCCTTCCATTAGGGTATTCCGAATATTGCCAGTTAATAAACCCGGAATATTGGCCAAAATACCATGGCCAAAATTCCACATGCATGCACAGGATGAACGAACACATATTGTAACATCTGCAACGCGCCAGCACCTTTCTGCCTGCCGTTTTTACCTTTTGCAATCAGCAGCTGTGCACCCGGCACTGCCCACAATTGCAACGGGCATCGTCACCAGATATCTTCAACCTCACTTCTCGACGGCTAGCCAGCTTGACTTCATAGCCTGTTCCCACTCGGCGTTGCATGCTCCCTATCGCGAGCAGGGATCGAGCTTGTCTGCGAGATCTGCCACTAAATTACCTCCAGCGGCGTGAAACCGCTTGCCTGGGCGAAACACATCAAGATACTGTGGCAGATACGCCTAGCTTCCGACACCCTAAAATAGGCGTGCTAGCCGCTGTTCCCTGCCCAATGCAGTAGAATGGCGCTTGTAACTGGCAGCATTGGCTGTAACCAGTACGCCTCGCACGTATTGCCAAACGTGCGCATGGCATCGCTGAGCAAGGTAGGGTCCACTATGCATGCATATCAACGTGCTTCAAGCATGTCCCGCTAGCTTGCCAGCAGCCACTGGCGCATCATTTCGTATGCGATTTTGCATAGTGGGTGGTGTATATAAGTCTGTGCGCCCCACAGGAAAGCCATGCATGTTGTCGCAAGTGTACACTACTTGGCATGGAGTGGCACCCTGGCTGACCCTGATATCGATCACGGCTACCGCCACCTCAAGCAACAACCCTGATCACACATATTCCATCCCCAAACACTGGAGGAAGAGGTCGCTTTGACAAAACCCCCCCACACCCACCGTTGCAGTTACCACAATTCCCCCCCACCTCCACCACCATCCCCCGCAATGTCCCCTTCCGCACCCCCCCTCCCCATCACCACCACCATCACCACCGCACCATCCGATGCGAAACCTACTCTGGGGGCTCTGGGGGCGTTGGTGGGGGCAACGCACCACCAGCCACAATCCCCACCCCACCCCCCACCGCACCACCGGCCTTTCTGGAGTTTGAGCGGCCTCACTTGTATGTCTACCCTTGCAAAAATGGCGTAGAGGTGCGAAGAAGTTCGGTAAATCCCTGCAAAACCCTACCAGAGGGTAATTTGAAACACCAGGAACCCTGGGCCGCAGAGCTGCTGGCTAGCTGTTAACCCTCCTTGCGCCTCATACCCCATGCCATGTGTTGTTATCATCTGGGCTGCTCGCGTCTACACTCCTCAAGTCATATTACACCCCCTTCCCCTGCAAATTGGAAGGCTTACTGCCTGCCCCCCTCCCATTTCCCCCCCTCCCTTACAGTTGGTGCCATCAACCTCCGCGCCATGCCATTCCCCCCCCACCCCTGGTCGCCCTTGCGCGCGTAGTGACTGTGTTTCCTCCCCTCCCAGGTCCGCGCTACCGTTGCCCCCCAGACCGGTGGTTCCCTGGTGACCATCACAGTGAGCAGCCGCAAGGAGCTGGAGGGGGAGATGCTGCTGCACTGGTAAGGGGAGGGAACTGCTGCCCCTGCAGGGATGTGGGAGGGCGTGGGAGGGGTAGTTGGTTCCTTGCAGTCCAGCATGACATCTTCTTTGAGCCGTTGGGGTCACAAAGGCAATACATCGCAGATGCACACTAATCGGATCTGCACACCGGCCATGCTGCCCAAAACCCTATTGTAAGTGCAAGCCCAAAACCCTATTGTAAGTGCAACCCTGTCACCCCTCCTCCCCTCCCCTCGCAGGGGCTTCTACCGCACCTCCCTGGCAAAGTGGCACCACCCCAAGGAGATCGAAATCCCAAACTCCGCCATGGACCCCCAGTCGGGCGCCATGCGGTCCCCAATGCTGCCTGTGGCTCCCAGCGGGCGCACAAATCCAGATTTGCCACCAGACATAAAATTGGTCCCCGGCGCGGGGTTTTCTCAATCCTGGCAGCTCACCATGACTGTCCCCCAGAAACTCTCCCCCATGACATTTGCATGTTGCCCCCTGCTGAAAGGGGCGGAGGAGGGGGCGGTGGGCAGGTATTTCCCGCCTCTCCATGGCCTGCACTGCGCGGTGCCCGTCGGGCTGCTCCCCGGGACCCCCGAGCTAGGTGAGGGGACAGCAAAAAATTTATGAGCGTGGGATTTGTTGCATGTGTCCAAGGATTTCATGCATTGCTCATGAGGCCATAATTCTAATAATGAGGGCGTACTTTAGTCGTGTAGCCCTTATTACATGGGTAAGTTATACATGCCATTTCCCCCCCAATGACCCTGGTTAAGTAAATTGAACCCTTTGTCCTCATTTATGGAATTCGCCCCAGATTAGAAGAAAGAAAGAAAGGGAACGCACAGAGGCGTAGTTAGGGGGCCACTGGCTCGCACCAGGACACCACACCAGCCAGAACGGCTGGTCGAATAGGCCTCAAAGCCCTGATTAGCCAATACCAACAGGCAAAATCCTCCGTCCCCCAGGTCCGATGTGACCTCGGAAGACTCCTCACATAACACTCACCTTTTCCTCCCCCCGCAGGCGCCACCCTTGTGGACGTGAGTGAGGAGGGGCGGGCCACCGTCAACTTTGCTGTGCAGTCGCGGTATGCGGCTGCAGTCACGCTGGTGCTACTCAGACAGGTGAGGAGGGCCAAGTGTGGGGTTAGGGGCTGGTGTTGTAGGGTCTGGGCTAGGGTTTTGCGCTGCGTTGTGGTATGCGGATGCTGCTCCGGCAGGTGAGGTGTGTGAGGCCAGGGTTTGGCAGTCAAAGCCAGGATTGAGGCCTTTTCCCAAATCCCCATCTTGGTAATACATTTTCTTTTTACGCCTCTGCGCAGTGGGTACATATTCCTTTGTTTACCCAGTGGGTACATTTCATGATTTTCCCCCCACAAAATGATGTAACAAAAAGTATTCTTCCAACAAAACGTTATCAATTCCTGCAGGGTCCCGATGCCATCTCCGGTGCCATGGAGCTTGCTCTTGACCCCGTCATCCACAAGACAGGCGACACCTGGCACATAGCTGTAACGGGCCTCAAAAACATATACAGCATGCGCTACGCGTGGCGGGCGCTGCCTGCGGCGCTGTGGGAGGGGAACCTGAACTTCCACCCAGGTAAGGGGCGGTGGGAGGTAATTGGGAGGGGTAGAAGGCTAGCTAAAACATGCACTATGGCCCATAGTCTATGGGCGGTGCCTGCGGCGCTGTGGGAAGGAATGTGGGTCCTTGGCAGATTTGGATCAGGGTTCTGGGTTAGGGGTCGAGGGTATCTACTGCATGTGCTGCTCGTGGGGGGCGCTGCTTGTGGCGCTGGAATTCCCACAGTGGGAAGGGAACTTGAATGTCCTCCAAGGTACGGGGCTATGTTAGGGTTTGGTGAAGGGTCAAAACGATAGACAAAAGGCATGTCGATGCGTGGAGGCCTGTGGGATCAAGGCAAGGTCTTTGGCTGGGCTTAACTAGGGTGCGAGTTAGGGTCCGAGGGTACTTGCTGCAAGCGATGTGCGTGGTGAGTGCTGCCTGCAATGCTGCGTGTCCCCTGAAGGAAACATCAATTCCCTCCTCCTCAACGACTTTGGCAGAGTTTGAATCAGGGGTTTGGGTATGGCGTGATTACGATTTCTGGACGACTTATCAGGGTACCCAATACAACCCCGCAGCAGTGCAAACTTTCTGCGCCACGAGAACCCGTGCATGGCAGTTTCCGCTGTACCTGTGCCATGGTTCCTTGTGCTCCCTAATCCAATCTCTGCCTCCCGCAGGGAGGCTCCTCCTCGACCCCTACGCGCACATCGTGGCCCGGGGTGTGGTGTCAAAGGACCTGCACTGCGCCCCCGAGCTGGCGACCTCCCCTGACCCCACCGTGGTTCGCCCCCTTGGCTCCCTGTCGTGCTTCAGCAGTGAGCTGGAGGTGGCGCATGTGCGGGGCCCGGGGATTGCGCTCGAGGATTTGGTGGTCATGGAGGTGGACGTGCCCACTTTCACAACAGGCGAGTCGGGGCATTGTGAGGGGGCGTGATATTTTTTGTGCGAGTGGAGTTTTGGGGGGGACAGCGTGCAATAAACGGTGGTGGTATGGTACCCAGTGGTGCGTCAAGCTTTAGGCTTGAGGCGAAGGCGCCGCAGGGGCGGGGCTTGGGAAGTACCCTTGAGGGTCTGGTGGTCATGGAGGTGGAGGTTCCCACTTTCACAATAGGTGGGACGGGGATGTGAGGCAATTTCTATTTATTTTATTTTAACGTGGTCTTTTGTTGCAAGATGAAAGCGTAAGCGACAAAAAGTCGCAGTCGCCTGCTATGGTATACTTGGTACATAATTCTGTATCATTTCAACCCTGTTTTTGCAGGCAGCAGTGTTCCCCGCCAGCTCCACGGCAAGTTCCTGGGAGTACTCGAGCGCCTGAGCCACATCAAGACAGCTGGAGCCAACGCGGTCATGCTGACGCTGGTGTGCGCCAATGGGCCAGGTGAGACCCTAGCAAATCCTAGCAAACCCTGGCAATCACATATTGGGTCATGGGGAATATGCTCATGCTTCATTCCGCACGGTTGAATGGGCAGATGTGAGCACAGGAAATCCTGCCGCAATTCAAACTACACCTTGCAAAAAAAAAACCGCACTCCTCTACCCTTCACCCTACCATCATTACCCCGCAGGCGACGGCACCCTTGGCCGCGCCCCCACCTCCTACTTCTCCCCCGAGCCAAGCTACGCGGTGGGGGCTGGGCCCAATGCAGCCGCTGTGGAGCTTAAGCGGATGGTGACGGGGCTGCACAGGGAGGGGGTGGAGGTGCTGGTGCAGGTGGGTGCGGGTGGGTGGCTGTGTGCACGGGGGGAGCATCAGGGGGAGAGCAGCAAATGGTGGAAGCGGCGCCCTTTATACATAGCGGTGCTCTTCATCCATGTATAGCGGTGCTTTGACGTAGTCCAATTGATGGTGCAAGCCATACTATTCTGCCATAGTAACAATTGGACACCGCATAGCATTTGCACCCATTTCATCACCCCACTGACCCATCCCGCCAACCCACACGCGGTGGTCATCTCACCCACCAACCCCCCCCGCACCCACCAACCCCCACCAGGTGGACTACTGCTTCACCTCAGAGGGGAGGGACGACGCCCCCCACTCCCAGTCCCTGCGCGGCCTGGACCACCCCCAGTACTTCAGGGCAGGGGGGGTATTAAACGCCAACCACGGGGGGGTGCGGCGCCTGGTCAGGGACTCGCTGCGCCACTGGGTGACCGAGTATGGGGTGGATGGGTTCTGCTTTGTGTCGGCGGAAAACCTGTGCACGGGTGGGTGGTGGGTGGTGGGGAGTGTTGTGGCGGCGGTGTTGATGGGATTAGGCGTGCAACAGAATGAGCTGCGCATGCAGCAGCGATGAATTGTTGATGTATTATTCTTTACATTCATTCAAATTAATCAGTGCAACGTTCAGCACAAGCAGGCCTCGCATCTGACAGATATATACAATTGATATAAAATTAATATCTTTGATGCACCTACAGATTTGCAATGCGCCTGTTCTACTCGTGTGCTGCGGTTCATCCCAAGTTCACCCCCTTGCTTACCATTCACCCCCCCCCCCCCCTTACGCAGACCGCGACGGGATAGTAATGGACAGCCCCTCCATTGTGGAGGAGATCTCGGGGGACCCCATCCTCAGGGGGGTGAAATTGATCGCCAGCGTGGGGATGGAGACCCTGCTGCCCAGGGGGAGCGAGCGCGGCTTCCCGCACTATGGCCAGTGGCTGGAGCGGAACAGGCGCTTTGCTGCCGACTGGGTGGACTACATGGTTAAAGGTGGGTAGGCGGAATACCCTCAGCAGGGTGATTTTGAGCATGGTGATAGCTGGCAGTGGGCTGGGTGGATGATCCTTTTAAAATACATGGGAAGGCGCGTATGTGTACCCTAACGCAGGGGATCTTGGGAGCATCTAGAGAGGAACAGGCACGAACAAATAACGGTGTTTTTGCCACTGCCACCGCATCACATGCATCATTCCCCTGTACCTCAACACCACTCCGATCATGCCAGCACATCATGGACGCCATCGCCGCCGGCATCGCACGCGCAAACCCTGACGGTATCAGACGCAGAAACCTTAACTAGGATTCCCAACACCCACTGGCAAACATGGGGTTTTTACTCCACTAAATATGGGCTTAAACTAGGCTTTCACTTTGCAGGCCAGCCCAATGTGAGCGCCATTGCCACCCGCGTCGCTGGCAGTGCCGACCTGTTTGCCGGCAGGTGGGATGCGGGGCTGCCGGGGGGGCTGGCGGCGGCGCGTAGACCCTCCTTTGGGGTAAATGGCACCTCGGCGCTGGGTGTGGTCAGTGTGAGGGAGCTGGCAGGTGAGGGGGCCAGGGAGTGGTGTGTGGTGTGGGGGGAGGGAGTGGTGTGTGGTGTGGGGGGAGGGAATGGTGTGGTGTGTGGGGGGAGGGAGGCATGGGCTTTGCGAACAACAAACAGTGCACAATTTAACCTGGGTTGGTCCACAGGGGTGATACCAGTTGAAAGCGGGGTTCAGGAAGGGATGGATGGTGGTGGGGTGTGTTTCGCAGGTGGGGAATGGATTTTGCCTCATAGGCAGTGGAATGAGATACCCTGACTGAGTCCTCGGTAGTCCCAGAGCCCGGTCAACCCAAACCCTACTCAGTGCCCTCATATAACTCTGTTGACAACCTGTTCCCACACCTTCCACCCACATGCTATGGGTGCCTACAACCCCCACCCCTCCAATACCCCCAGCACCCCTAATGTATCCCAAAATCCAATCACCTCCATCCCAAAGAAAACCCATTCGTGCCTACAACCCCCACCCCCCACCCTCAACATCACCACCCCCCTCCCGCAGACTCCGTGGTCGGCCCCCCCTCCCTCTCCAAGGCCCTGCTGGTGGCCGCCCTGCTGTGCCAGGGGGTACCACTGATCACCCAGGCGGATGTGGATGACCCGGCTGCGCGCCACCTGGCGGGGGTGGCCGCGGGGGTGCGTGCGCGGTTCAACGACCTCCTGCAGCCGCCGCGGTGGGATTCGCCCAGGGGTCTGGCGTGGCACGGGGAAGGGCCAGGTGGGTATGGTGGTGGTGGTGGTGGTGGTGGTGGTGGTGGTGGTGGGCTGGGGATGCTGGGGTGCTGGCTGCAGTGGTTGTAGGGTGTTGCTGGGGTGTGCACAAGGCGCATGGTGTACTGGCAGGCGCTTGATAGGGTGAGGTGAGGGTGCATGGTGCTGTTGTGTGAGGCTTCTGATGCGGTAATGCATTGTCCTGCTTAGGTATCGCTAGGGTGATGCTATGGTGTCGGGGAGGCGGTTTGGTACGGCGTGGTGCGCCCGTGCCCTTTCAATACCTTGTTGTTACAATTGTCACAAATCCCCACTTCAACCCCCGATCACCTCCTCGCTGCGATCCCATGTACCTCTAATCCCTACTCCTAACCCTTGCGTAGGGTCTGAGCCGGTGTGGGAGCCCCCATTGGAAGGCCTGGCCTCTCGCTTCCTTGCCTTCAGCGTCATCGGCACAGAGGGGCGGGCGGTGTACGTAGGCTTCAGCCCCCACACAGACCACACACCAGTGGTGCTGCCGGCGCCGCCCATGGTGCGCACAAAACCCTACAGACAACCCTACCGACAACCCTGGCGAGTAACTCCTAACGAAATTACCGTACCGATAAACTGTGCCAATGGCCATTGCAAAAGTGCAGCGCCAAGGCAAAAGTCAGCACTGTGTGGCGTGTGTAGTAACTTTCTGCTGGTATTGATGGTGGTGATTTTGGTGTGGTGCATGACGGGGTGGGGTGGGATGCAGCCACCAGGCGTGGCCGCCCCAACGCTGCGGTATGCCTTAAGCCCTACAGCAGGGTTTTTCACAGCGCACCACAACAGTCACCGGCCTCGCACTGCTGCTCCAGTAGCGGAGCCAGATTGATGCTGCCTCTCTACCTGCCGCAGGGCAGCGTGTGGTTCACACCCCATTGCACCACACATTATACTATCATGGTAACAAAATAACACAACAATGGTGAAAAGCCCGCTGCAATTGCAGCACCATACGCACCACCTATTAACGCAGCCAGCAATCACTACGGCCGTCCCTCCCCTTCACCCTCATCCACCCTGCTACAGGGCACCCAATGGCATCGAGTGATCGACACCGGCCTGGCCCCGCCATATGACGCGCTGGCGGATGACTGGGTCCCTCTCACGGCATCAGACTATGTGCTCTCACCACAGTCGGCGCTGGTGCTGGTGGCGGCTCCCGGTGGGGGGTATGGAGGGTACTAGCCACTGCCAGCGGCGTCTGGTGGGGGGAATGGAGGGTGCTAGCCACCGTCAGCAGCATCTGGTGGGGGTATGCAGGGTATGGTCCACTGCCAGCTGCGGCGTTGGTGGCGGCGCCTGGTGCGGGGTATGGAGGGTATTAGCCACCGCCAGCAGCGGTGTTGGTGGGGGTGGGGGTGGGGGCAGGGGCAGCAGCCAGCGGTGGTGCTGGTGGCTGCGCCATGGAGGGTGGGAGCGGGGTGATTTGCAGGATACATGACGGATGTGTGGAGGGTGCAAGCCACATGTGGAAGTGGTTACTAATGGCAGCGCCACATGGGTTCCCATGTTTGTGCACGGGGATCGTGGAGGGTGGGGGGTGCTAGCCATCGTCAGCAGCACCCGCCCGGGTTCTTGTGGGGGTGTGGGCGACATCAAGGGATGGTGGAGGGTCCTGCAGGGGGCCTTGGTGCCCTGGGCAACCTTGGCACGCTTGCGCCTGACCATGCAAGGGTCTGCTCGATCAGCTTCCGCAGGTCTGGTATGGGGTATGGGCGGCATCCAGGT
Organism: Heterotrichella gracilis; assembly: GCA_032358255.1. Taxonomy (NCBI): domain Eukaryota; class Xanthophyceae; order Tribonematales; family Xanthonemataceae; genus Heterotrichella; species Heterotrichella gracilis. Next base: position 38,790 of record JAULBX010031039.1, read on the forward strand.
TCTCGTTACCACAGTGGCCGCAACTGTCACCGGGTATACCTTGTCCCCTGGGGTTGACTGGCTGGCAGTGACTGGCAAGTGACTGGCTGCCGCATGGGTTGGTGGGGCACTAAGTGCCGTGCAAATGAGCATGGTGGTGTTGGCTGCTGGCCAAATTTTGATTTTACATTTGTGATCGTAACAACGGTTGGGTTTTGCAAAGATCTGTTACATTAAATGTTATGAACTTCGGTGCTATGTGCTCGCCACTGGTGCCAACACAGCCAGACGCCTGAGATCTGCAGATGCCTTGCAAGACATCAATGTACAATTGTAACCAGTGGCACGGTGATTCATGTATTAACGAGACAATTTGATCACGAGCCTTACTGACAGTCGCTCTGACTGAGTCAGCTCAAATGGCACTTCCCAGCTGAGTCAGACGTCACTGTGACAGTCACAGCTAGCTGACGTCAGACGTCAGACGTCACTGTGACAGTCACTGTAACTGTTGCTTGCGTCACGTATATTTGGAAGGTTTCATAAGTTACAATATTTCTTTGTAGACCTCGAACCAGCAAATAACAACGGTATAAAACTGATAAGGTGTCACACTATAGTGGCAGTAATGTTTATTGCAATTGCAGAATAAATTGTCGGGGGCGTACATCAGCTAAGCACACAGCACTGCTCAAGTCGGTAACTTGCTTTGCAAGATGCGCTTGGTATAAATTGTAAGCAAAACAGTGAGTAAAGGGCCATAATCGAAATGATTTCGATACAGTGCGCATACGCCACGCGGAGCCATTTCTTGCAAAGGAAAACACACAATCTATCTAGTAAATGTTGGCGGGTATTGAGGTAGGTACATATAAGGGGTGGAAAAATTGCAGGCCACAGGGGCGCAGGTACGCACCCCACTCCTAGAACCGTAAAGCGAACCATGAAATCAAATTCAAACCTACTCCTACATGCGCGAAAAAAGCTGCGTGGACCAGGGTGCTATTGCTTCCCCCTCACGATCACAAACTCCTCCACATTTGCTGTAACAGAGTCCCCTTGCGACTGCTCCGACAGGATCTCGGCCTCCAGCGAGGCCTCAATGGCCTTGGCATTGGCTGCTGTCTCCTTCACCCCCTTGCCGGGGAGGGAGGATGCCTCGCTGGAGGTGAGGTACTCCGCACCAATGGCAAACAGGCGGTCCTTTTGAGTGGAGGGGGTGGGCTTGGGGGAGGGGGACGCCACTGGCTTGTTGGTTGGTGAAGCTTTCTTGGTGGGGGATGGGGATGGGGAGGCTTTCTTCACAGGGGATGGGGAGGCCTTCTTTGGTGACGGGGATGCTTTCCTGGGTGATGGGGATGCCTTCTTGGGTGATGGGGATGCCTTCTTGGGTGACGGGGTTGCCTTCTTGGGTGATGGGGATGCCTTCTTGGGTGACAGGGTTGCCTTCTTGGGTGATGGGGACGCCTTCTTTGGGGAGTTCTTGGTGCTAGGCTTTGGTGTTGACTTGGCCTTGGGTACTGGCTTGGAGGTGGAGATGAGCCTCCTGGCGTGCAGTGAGGTGGTGGGGTCAGCCTCTGGCTTGGGCTGGTCCTGCAAGGGGGAGAGAAGGGGAGGTCTTACGATGACAGCCACAAGGGGTGTGGCAGGAATGGCGGGGAGGTGCAACCGTTGCCAGGGTAGTGACACCAGCACACAGAAAATAAAATCTGACACAAGCCACATTAACCAGCACAGTTGCATATCCGAAACCCTAAACAACAGCATCCGACAACTGCAGCACAGCAGGCTGCAGAAAGGCCTAAACCCTAATTAAACCCTAACCAAACCATAAACCCTAACCAACACCCACCTGTGCAGCCTCCTTGGCAGACACCCCGGCAGCGGACGCCACTGGGTTCATGAAGAGCCTGTCAAAGGCCACCTGCTCCTCCGCAGACAGCGCCTCAAGCTGGAAAGGCTTTGCAGCCTGCGCAGCGGGCTCCCCCCCACCCATGCCCTGGGCAGTGGCGACCGGCTTGGACAGCAGCGCGTCCATCGCACCGGCCTCATCCTTGCTCAGGGCCACCAGCTTGAAGGGCTCCCCGGGCTCGTTGGAGTTGACCCCGCGGGCGGAGGCCACTGGATTGGCAAGGCGGTCAAAGAGCACCTTGGTCTCCTCCGCGGAGAGCTCCTCAAGCTGGAAGGGCTTGGCGGTGCGCTCGGTGACCGAGGCGGAGGCCACGGGGTGGGCCAGGATCTCGTCCACCTGGCGGGTCTCCTCGGCTGTCAGCTCTGTGAGGGGGCCAGTGGTGGTGGTGGTGGTGGCGGGTGCCTCCTCCTCTGAAGTGGCTTCAGCTGTGGCGATGGAGTCCTTGAGCAGCGCTTCCACCTGGGTGGCGGTGGCGTCGACAACGGGGAAGGCGCCATTCACCCCCTGGGCGGAGGCGACGGGGTGGGCGAGCACTCCAGCCAAGGCCTGGGTCTCCTCGGGGGTGAGCTCCGCCAGGGTGAGTGATGGGCGGGTGGTGGTGGCTGGCAGTGCGCCGCTGACCCCCTCCGCGGTAGCCACTGGGTGGGCCAGCTTGGCATCCAGGGCGAGGGTCTCCTCTGGGGTGAGCTCGGTAAGGGTGAAGGCTGGCTTGGCCTCTGTGCCCTCGCCGCCCTCGGCGGTCGCCTCGGCAATGGCGGTGGCGGTGATCGCAGCCTCGTGGTCGCCGGTGTCCACCTCGTTGGTTGCACCCCCGCTGGCAAGGGGGAGGAGGGGGAGCTGCGCCGGCGTGACTGTCCCGGCTGGCACCTCGGTGTCAACAATGATCACCTCGCCCTCATTGCTGAGGGCGACCTCGTGCGCGCGCTGTGCAAGCTCGACCACGGCCTGGAGGGCGCTGCCGGCGTTGCCGGGGGCGTCCTGCTCGTCTGTGGTGATGAGGGTGAATGTGGCGGGGTTGCTGGCGTTGTACTGGCTGCCGCCCAGGAAGGAGGGGAGCGAGTCGGGGTTCAGCTTGAAGGGGAGGGAGATGGTCTTGAGCTCGCCTGGGGGAGAGGGGGTGAGCAGGGTGAGTGAGCTAACAGGCGGCTGTGTGGTGGAGGTGGTGCGCTTTGATGCAACAGGCTAACCCAATATACCACGTACTGTTTACATGCGCACGCAAGAATTGGGCAGTAACGGCCCTGGTTGCATGCAAGGGGTCTGGTCTGATACCTGCGCAAGCCTTACAAAGCGCAGTTCCTACACCGTTCACTACAAAATGCAGGGCCCACACCCTGTCCCTACAAAGACACAAGTGCGCATCCACCCACCTGTGATATCACTGCGCATGCCCCCCTCCTCTGTGCGCCCGCTATCCACCCGCAGCTGCAGCAGCGAGTGGTGGTACAGGGTGGGGATGCCAAAGCCCATCCCCGCGCCCAGCCTGTCGCTCACGCCATGGAGCAGGCCGGTGGCTGCCAGTGCCGCCACCACAAGCATCAAGCCCCCAAGGGCAAAGACGCAGCGGGAACGGCGGGAGGAGGCCCTGCAGGTGGGTGGGGGAAATGGGGTTCTGGGCTCTGTCCAGGTTTGCACAGTGGGGTTTGGTTTGCAAGCAGGGTTGGCACACAGTATCCACACAGCAGATGCCGGCGATCAGTGAAATAAGAATGCACCCCAACACCCTTTGGCAGGCACCAGCATTCACAGTTCTAGTCGAGCAGTGCAACACATCCGCTGCCCACCTCTTCCGGAGCATGCCCCTGTAGCCGCCTGACTTGACTGGCTGGAGGTTGGCGAGTGCCGGGATGGCGTCGCTGTCGCTGCTGCTGGCATCCAGTTGGCGCTCCAGGTCTTGTGATGTTGTGCTGCCCACAAGGGGCTGCTTCAGTTGCTGAGTCATGGTATTCAGCTGGGAGTGTGGCAAGGGACCAGTGGAGAAACTGTTTGTGTTTGGGGCTGGCTATTGGGTGGAGTGTGTATTAGTCCTTGAAGTGGGTACAGCTGCTGGAGAGCTGAACGTTGGTTGCAGTTTGGTGGTGGTGCACGAAGGGGCCTGTGGGAAACATGGGTGTCTGTTAGCCTAGAGTGTGCCCCGTGGGGTAAACAGTACGTGCAGGGTGGATCTGGCCACATGTAACAGCTCCGTTCTTGGCAACAGAAACAACGGTGTGAGGTTGTTAGTCGCTGCATAACGAGCGCCCACAGGAAGAGGTCCTCTGGACGACTGACAAACTGGCAACATGCGGGCCCACCCCGCCACGTAACCTGATCAAAACACAACGCTGGCAGCCAACCACACACGTTTTAACACACCAAGCCTCGAAACACCCACCCCGTCCGTGCACGTTACGGAGCAGGCTTCCTGGAGTGTTACCAAGGGGTGTACTGTACCGTGAAAAGTTAGTAGCTACGTCCGTTTGGGTGCAACGTACACTGAAATGGGTCGTACCAGCCCAAAGTGGATGCTACTACACGGCACGACGGGCAAATACACCACAACTAAAAATTGTGGCTAGGCAGGCGCAGAGGTCGCGTCCCAGAAAAGACTTTTCCAAAACATGGCTCGCATGTGTGCCGGAAAGTGAGGCGAACCCATTTTGGCAGAAGCTAATGCCTAAAAGACCGAGAGTACAAAGTATGTTCGGTACGACCGCAGATACCAGCAACAAAGTGACCCAGAAATAGGCCCTGGCACGGAGTGAAGCTTACGCAGCGTCAACCAGCAACTAGAGTGTGTATTTTGGCGGACCTGAGTGGGCCACCCACTTGGGCGACCTGCCTACAACGCAATGAGTATGCACCAATGCCACGTTTCATGACAACCACTGCCCCTGACGTTTCCTAGCGACCCTTCCACGCGTTGTCCACCTCTGCAACGCTGAAAGTTGCCTTCATGCCGCTAAGACCGAAGGCGCCAAAACGAGCCATTGAAACGTACCTAGAAGGGCGCCTGTGTCCGCAACAGGACCCGATGTTGAAGCAAAAATGCCGATGAAGGCTTCGCGGGGTATATAGTGTGCAACAAATTGCTCGCTGTAAGGTTGTGTGCGTGCTTAATCTTCGAATGTGTGTTGTAACGTAGAGTTGTAGCGATACTTGGGTGGGCGATACCGTGTCTGGGCGCCAAAACGTTTCGAGTTTTGGCGCGGTTGGGATTTTGAGGCAGGATTACCTCCTTGTGATATTGTTCAATGTACACCCCTTAGTGTGTTTGTGGCATGGGTACATAGACGCTCCCCCCCCGGACTTGCAAACATGGGTCAACGGCTTTGCAAAGAGGCACCTTCGTGGCTGTTACGGCTCTCTCTTCACCAGCAGTTGAGCATCCCCATCACACATAGCCTGGGGCAACCCTGGGGCATGCCGTCGCCCATGTATGCACCTGAAGGGTGCAGGGGCTCAATCCTTCCAAGGCCTTAATTCATCGTATTGTTTTGCGACACCCAAAAGATCGTCAAGCGCGTGATTCACAAGGCGAGGGGATTTCAGACGAAAGCAGGGTGCTTCGGCATCGCCCGGCATGCCAGCTCATGCAGTCAGATTTTGTGCTGCATTAGCCGGTAGAAATCAAGACTTTACTCTTGCAAATACAAGCTTTCAAAGACTGGCTGTTGTCCTGGACCAGGCGTATTGAGCTGTGACGCGGGATTCACCACTATTACAGTGAATTTATTCTGACGCATTGATGAACTTGGCTATAACCAGCCAAATGCTGTGAATTGGGCGGCCCCACAAGCGCACAGTTTGCGTCGGAATGCTGCTACGCTCTTGTCACAGCCACTAATAGCAGCACCTTGCTATTTGGAAAGCAGCACTGGCGGATGCTTTGAGCCGGGGAAGTCATCTGGGCGCTGACGTACCACCCCCTGGCACTCCACAGCATCGGGCCATCTTCTACACACTGATAAACCTCGGACCCTGGCCTTGGCCTCCTTCAAAACCACACCACTGCCTGTCAACAGCATTCCCTATCCACTTCGCCCTCTCAACGCCCAGCACCTTGATTACGGAGACAAACCTGCTGGGACCACCACAACCACAAATCTCTCCAACGCCACAGAAGCTCTGTTCAACCGGTAGCTGTCGGCGTCTTGCACCAGTCTCTTGTTCATAAGATCTGAGTTAAATTTCGGCTGCTTCGAAACCTCCTCGGCCCTTCAAGATGCTGCAAAGCGTGGCACGTCAGGCTATGGTCAGCTCCATCAGCGGTGCTCGCTCCTCACACGCAGGCTCGCGCCAGGTGGCCGCAATCCACACCGCAGCCCGCCTCCACTCCAGCTTGCGACCCTTCCAGATCGCCAAGGGTGCGTGATGCTGCTGGCAGTGATGACCCACGATGCATGCACCAATATGCATGCATATGCCAACCCTACCACACCATCATGGCCTTGCTCAGAAGGCTTGGTGCTGGCACTTGCCCATGGCGTAAGCTGCAAAAACTAGAAGTGCCTAGTGTTGAGTCACCCTAGCTGATTCAACACTCGGCACTTCTCGTTTTTGCAGCTTACGCAAACACACAGGTGTCCCTGTTCCCTTGCACACTTGTAAGGCAGAGCCTCACGCCACACACTACAGCACGTCAGAGAAAGCTGACGTAGCTGTAGTTGCACACATGGTATTGCAACTGCAGATTTGGAGGGTGATTGCTGGATCCCACCTATGGTGCTCATTCTCAATATTCGGGACTTTATCCAGGGTTAACACACAGTTTCTTGTTACACAAATAGCCACCAGATACACAGCACGATTGCATAAGTTTACACAGCAGCATACCCCTTCCACCTGCTGCCCCACACTGACGCTGCCATGCCCCCCTCCCCGCTCCCTTCCAGCCCCACCTCCCCTCCGGTCGCGTCGCTTCTCAGTCACCCCCCTTGCTGCCACAGGTCTGGTAAGTGCAGCTGTCCTCCCCCTCCTCATCATGCTCCTACTCCCCCTTGCAACTGCGCAAGCCGAAACGTTCTGCTCCGAAGCAGGCACCTGCCCAGCGGCAAAGGTACACACAGCTAGGGTGCTTGTCCAGGCCTCTCAACCCTAGCATAGGTTTTATTGCGGTGCCAGCCTTTCTGCACTTGCACCAGCAGGATATTGTGCTGCCGCAGCATATAAAATATGAGTTTGTACATCGCCAGGACTGCTTGGCACTACTTACGCAAGGGCTGTGTTTTAGCAATACCTTATTTCCTGCACTTGGCATGATACTGCGCCCCATCCCACCTCACCCACCCTCTTCCACTCCAGCAGCGTGTTTGGTGCCCTTGGCACGGGGCTCACCCACTCAGGCTTTCCCTGCCCCCCTGTGCAGGTTGACCAGATCAGGGCCAAGAACTCGGACAACAAGGTGGTGGTCTACTCAAAGAGCTACTGCCCATACTGCGCACGGGTAAGGAATACCCTAGGCTGGGGTGCGCCGTGCAGTGCGCTGCGTTCCTCAGCCATCACCACACCCATCACTGCATCGCCTCAGCATCGCTAATCAATTAATAAACAGAGCATGTCAAAGAGTGGTTTGGGCACATGTACCAACAGCTTCGCAACAAACTCAATACGCCACCTGCTGAATAGGCTGTGCCATGGCACAGAGTGTGTATGTATACCTGATGACACGTGGACAACCGTTTGATGAAACCCTTCCGTGTGGTTTCCAGGTGAAGGCCCTCTTTGGCAGGCTTCAGGTGGACTACAAGCTGGTGGAGCTGGATGAAATAGGTGCGGACAACCATAAACGCTAATTTCTGGGTGCGGAAAAACTTTCTTGCGTAGGAGGCAAAACCCAGTGCTCGGAAATAAGTTCACAAGATTCTTGTCAAAACCCTTGACAGGGTCCTGTGGCCACTAGCCGTGGTGCAAGGCTGTACCTTCCTTGCCATAACAAATTTGGTAACACAGAACAACGAGGCGGCAAATGAGAGACACGCCTGTTGGCTGCTAAATTGCATTTCCCGGTTTACTTGCCGCTTTTCCCGCAAGTTAGAATGGGGGTACCAAGCATGAGATCATAGCCTTCTGTGGCGTGCGCGAGAGAATGCATTGGCTATCCACTGACCCCTCGGCGTGTGTCAGTTGCATCACTCTACTTGAGGGCATCGCCCACTGTTCAGTATTGGTAGGAAGTTCTACTCAAGGTCATCATCCCACGTCCAGCCAGTGCGTCTGGCTGTAGGCGCATGTGAGCAAGCAGCAACTGACCCAGGTGTGTGTTTTACGTGCAGCCGACGGGAGCGAGGTGCAGGCAGCCCTTAGCCAAGTGACTGGTGTGAGGACGGTGCCGCAGGTGTTTGTGGGGGGCACGTTCATTGGTGGCAGCGACGGTGAGTGGGGGGGAGGGATCGATGTAGGGTTTGGAACCTTGATACATGCCCCTGGTGGGTGTTGGCAACCCTGCGGTGTTGGTGGCAGGGGTGACCGATGCACTACGCTTGCAAGCATTACACCCTTCGTGTCCCCATGTCTGTCTTTGATTTGTGACCCCTGCATCTCTAGGGTGATGCCTTATCAGCCCAGTAGGGTTCTGGAGTCCCTGCTGCCGGCTGACCTTAGCCTATATGGGTGGTTTCCATGCCTGCACTGAACCCTAACGGCTTGCTGTGTGCCTTATGCAGACACTATCTCCGCGCACAGCTCAGGCAAGCTCAAGCAGCTATTCGAAGCAGCAGGGGTGAAGGCGGAGCTGTGAAAAGCCCAGTCCAGGGGTGTGCACCAGCAAACCCCCTAGGATTTCGGCAGCAGCATATCAGATGAACTCACCGAGACAATCACTGCGACCTGGACAGTAAGGGTTTGCGAATCCATATGAGGGCGAGTTGGGTCAGCACGCCAGGCTTTGGTCGGTCCCAACAGTACGTCTGGCCGCGTGTACCCCTTGAGCGCAGGTTGCAACAGCTGATCGGCCAGCGCCCTGCATGGCGCCACTGCTGCAGCTAGTGCGCATGGTGAGCGAGTTGTGACCAGAATAAAATTATTTACTATTTTTCTGCCAATTTTTAGAAGGGCATGTGCTTTCGTGAAGCATTGGACCAGGTATTGAACGCGGAAGGGTGAGCAGTGCAAGTGTTATTGCCAAACCACTCCCTCCCAGGGGTGGGCCTTGGGCAAAGTATGAATGGGTTAAGCCCTGTCGTAGAGTGAGACACTGGCATAGAGTGAAGATCGCTATTATTTTGTGAACCATTTACAAGCATAGCCAGCTGAAGTTTACCGCTAAACCTTATCACCTTTGCCTTACTATGCTGGGTGGGGCTGGGGAGATGGAGGCGGGCTAGCCACCTGGGCCAGCTGGTACAGCCCCGGTGTATGGCCTCACTGTTGCAAACCTGTACGGCGATAGGGGAACACAGGCACCACTCAGTGGCTTGATCCTGGTATGTGCTGCTCCCATGCAAGGAGGATCAAGGTATTTTCCTTGAACAAGAATACATTGTTTTTGTTATTCAGACAGGCTAATCTGGCTGCCTTCAGATGTGTCAGCCATCTGAACTGACGATACTGGCCCCAGCCACGCCGGAACGCCGCAGGACGACCCACTTCATTATGCTGCAACTGCACCTCAGAGAAGTGCAGATGGGTATAACGGGGTAGGGACTGAAAAAAGGAGGGGTAGAAACAAGCAGAAACCCAGCAAAGCACAGGCAGGGTCAAACGGTGCAGGGGCAGGCTGAAAGCCAACAAGATACACAGCAAGCTCAAACTTTGAGCCTCAAAGCAAACACAAAGCACAGAGACGAAGCAACTGGCATGCCATGGCACATGGCTCTGTCACGTGGCACGTGCACTGGCCCAAGGCCTCGCGAAGGGCACCCCCCTGGGTAGGCCTATCACCCCCAACAAGACACACAGCAAGCTCATAGCAAGCACAAAGCACAGAGACGAAGCAACTGGCACCTGGCACTGCAGTGCACTGGCACCAAGCATAGCCATGGTACCTGCAGGCACGTGCACCGCCCACGTGGGGTAAGGCCCTTTCCAAAGGGCCTTTGCTCGGGTATCTTTTGCTCGGGTATCTTTGCTCGGCTTTTGCTCGGGACACAAAACCCCTGTTTCGTTTTTTCGCCAATTACTCGCCACCTGTTTCTTTTTCGCCACCTGTTCAAACATATTTCCGCCACCTGTTTTTTGTATTGATTGTTTTCTGGCGATGCGTGCATGCCCATGCGCGACGGCGACGACGACGACGACGACGACAATTTCGGTGAGTGCGCTTGCTGCAGTGCACTTGGCTGCTGCTGTTTCCCGTCGCCTTCCCAGCGCTGACCCCTTGTTCCTGCTCATGCAGTGCAATGCATGCATGGCAGCGCATGCGACGCCCGGTCGCGGGCCGTGCTCTGTGCCTTCTGGCTTTCCCAGCCGGACCTGAGCTGTGTTCGTGTCTTGCAGGGTCCTGTGGTCGTATTTGAAAGTGCCCATTGAACGTTTTTGGTTGGATCGCCGGGCCTGACGGTGAGCATGCCGACCCATTGGGCTAGCCAGCCATGCCCGTCCCTTGCGTTGTTTGCTGCTTCGTTTGGAGACTGTGTAGTTAACACTCTCGATCCCTCACCCCTCTTATCCTATAGCATATCTTCCTCAGCATTCCCAACGTGCCCTTTAATTCCCGTTGGGCTGGGCAGGCATGCCCGTCCCTTCCGTTGTTGCTGACCTTGCTGCTGCGTTTGCAGACTGTGTGTCCAACAGCCAACCAGCTGTGTGGACTGTGTGTACAGCGTGCCTGTGGTTGTTTCGGTGCCCGGGGCCGGAGGTGGGTCGCATGCCTTGTCACCACGATGTGAACCTGCGGCGGACTTTTCTGTTATTATTATGTTGCACATCCCAGCTTGCATGTATCACCTGCTTACTGCTTTTGTGTGTTTTTACAGGTCACTGCCATAGCTGTCGCGACCTTTAGGCAAGCCCGCACCCCACTTGCCCCAGCGGGAGGTGCGGCACACTATGCCAGGGTTAAACCCTAGCTAGGGCACTGCATGGTGACACTGTTCAGCAACTGGTTTCCTGCGTTTGCATGCAAGGAGAGTAAAAGCTAGCCCGTTGGCCTATTTCTGCAAGAACCAGACTGCTCCATGCTGTATGTTGCAAACACCCAGTGGCAATCTTAGCTAATTACTGCTTATAAGTGCACCCACAGTCACTGCACTAGCAGGCCCTGGGCACACCCTTGATAAAACTTGATCCCTGACCACCTTCTCCCCCCTACCCCTTCAGGTCCCCACCCCCGCCCCTCCACGATGCGCTCCGCCGTGCTGTTGGTGGCATTCAGCTGCCTAGCGCTGGCAGCTGGTGAGCACATGCACACTCATGCTCCTGAAAACATCCAACACTCCTGTGTGAACTGTCAACGTGATGCCCATTTTTTTGCACATACATGGGCCATGTACGTGCCATCCTGCATGCTCACACAGGGGCCAAGCATGCAACAAGCACATGCATCAACAAGCACATGCACACATGCCACAAGGTACTGCACTGCGGCTGCGCGGGGGGCAGTGAGGCATTCATGCATGTGGTGCATTGCATTGTCGCACCAAACACAGTGGTGATTTCCCGCGCACATGCATGCCCCTATCAACACAACCATCACCCACCCAATGGACCAACGTGCAATGCGTTAGCAAACTCTACCCACACACATCTGCCGGCACCGCCACTCACCCCCCTACTCTTTTCCCTTCCACCCCCGCAGTCGCCCAGGTCGTCTCTCCCCCCCCACCCCCTGCCTTTGTGACCATTGCCACCGAGTTCGTGGACCTGTCCCCCAACCCCCTCAACCCCTTCCAGCCGGTGGCCACCATCAACGTGAACACCAACCAAACCATCACCAACATCACCATCGAGTGCAACATTGGCTCCGGCTCCCAGGACACCATGGATTGCCCAGCGCCTCTGATCCCGGTGGGCGCCATCACGGTGCTCACGCCCGAGTAAGTGTGTGTGGGTGGGTGTGGGGCATGTAGTGTGTGTGATGTAGCTCCAGTGTTGAGCGCGGCGGATGGTGTGTGCCTGGGTCTGCATGCATGCATCGGGGTGTCATCCAGGCCTAGCGATGTGCAGGGGTCCAAATGTTCTGCACACACACAATGCTGCCAGGCAATGCGTGCATGTATGTGCACAGGTATGTGCATCTCGCACTGCTCCACAGCAAGCCGCTGCGAGCAGGGCAAGCCCGCCTCCCCTCGCCACCTGGCATGGCCCCTGTCGACCACCTAGTCCACCGCTCTGATACCCTCCCTCCCCCCCCTCCCGCAGCCCTCTGCTCCCTGGCCAGATGATCATGGTCACCTTCTCAGCAGTGCCCTCCCCGGGGAGCTACCAGTTTGTGGTGGGCAGCGTCACAACCAGCCAGGACTCATTCGTGGTCACAAGCAAGGCAAGCACCATCGGGGCCCAAGCTCAGACTGGTGCAGTGTTCGGATCATTTCCCCCAGCGCCACCACCACCAAACCCCCCCAGCCCACCACCACCAAAGCCACCAACCCCACCAAGCCCTAAGCCACCAAGCCCCAAGCCACCAAGCCCCAAGCCACCAAGCCCCAAGCCACCACACCCCCCCCCACCAAAGCCCAAGTCCCCACCACCAACAAAGAAATCCCCACCCCCTGCGAAGAAGTCCCCACCACCCCACAAGAAGTCCCCACCACCCCACAAGAGGTCCCCACCACCCCACAAGAGGTCACCCCCACCCCACAAGAAGTCACCCCCACCCCACAAGAAGTCCCCACCACCCCACAAGAAGTCACCCCCGCCCCACAAGAAGTCACCCCCACCTAGGAAGATGGGATAGGCGCAGCTGCTGCCCAAGGAAGGTGACGCCAGGTACGCACCTGCTGCTGGCAGCCTTGCCAATAGAAATGCAACATCTTGCATGCCATACTGTTATTAAATCAAAATCCCAATATATTACGTTACGTGCACACACCCTGCCCAACAATCTTTGCATCCTTTGTCTGCAAACAACTACGTCAATGGCTGGTGCACGCGTGCGCAAAGTCACGTGACGGTGCCCATGTGGCTCGCACATCTCATCCACAACCTAGGTTGACCACTGGTCACCATGCACCAGTTGACCCATACTGCGGAGCATACAGGTGCCAGCCATGCAGATGAATGGGTCACTCACAATTCACTCATGCCCTCCTCTCCTTGCACGCCCCAGGTCCAGTCACTGTGCCTCTCCGCCAAGTTGGCAAGGCCTTCGGGGTTTGTCAAGCAGGCTCCATGAGGGGGAGAAAGGCCAATGGAGTGTAATCTGTCTTGCCTGCAGTCACGAGCAGGCAGGGGGCCAGATACGCAGCATTGCCATCTCCTTGGTGCTCAAATCCACCCTGTACGGCGCTGGTGTGCGTGGGATTCGAACCACGTCAGGGAGCCGGTGGCTGAGGGGACAGGGATGCGCATGGGACCTCATTTGTACATGGATTGGGTGGGCCTGGGCTAGCCGGTGGGGCGGGTGCAGTACAACGGAAGGGAAATGTAGCAGCTGCTGCGGCTGAGGCACGAGCCTTGCACATTGAAATTCTTCTGTCAGCAGCCGTTAACTGCTGCCGAGGATTGGGCAAGCTGGCACAGTGGGATTCAATTGCCAATTGGTGTTACATATTTGCTAATCACTACATTGATGTTTATATATTTGCTATTCAATATGGCGGCCACCTAAATGTCACAATGCTTGCAATCAATGGAATGTGTGCCAGTGTTGTCCAGCGGGTGCAGAAACTTGATCACGGAGGGTCAAGCTTTGTGAAGCAATTGCCATGGCCTGCGTGTTGCCATGCATTTAAATTTCTCCCTCCAATTTATTCGACTGCCCAAAATTGACGGGCGCGTCAGAACACCATGTCTTGCATGTTGCGTCATATTATGCCGCGCAGGTGGTGGCCACCTAACATGTCAAGTTATGTCATTCACAGCTGCCAGTCGGATGTGTAGTATTCATTCTGAACCAGTGGCAGCATCATAATGTGTAACAAATATTTTTCATCTAAAAAGGTATATTGATTAGTCCAATACCGGGTCCGGACCTGCCACATCATTATAGCACAGTAAGGAATTGTGTAGGAATACACTACAAGTGTTCTCACAGGGTTTTTTCTACTCAATCTAATTGTACAACGTTTGTTCATACTACAAGGAGAAAGGGGGCAGGGTGCATGTGTTATGGCTCGGAGAGGGGAGGGAACATGCCAGCAGCACTGTGGAACACCTTGCAGCGTTTGCTGCCTATTGCCCAGTGAGCCTTCTGTTTCACCAACGCGTGCACCGCATCAGGGTAAGAGCTTACCCTTGCAACCACTTTCTGTGTTGCTTGCATGCGTGCATGTGGTTCCGCCCAGCCCCACAACCCCGCACACCTCGCAACGTCCAGAAGGTGGCTCAAGTATCAAGGGCGTCTGAGGTCCTGCCACTCCAAGTACGCGCACCATGCGGCCTGCGCCCACCACCGCCATGCGGCCTACGCCCACTACAGGTGCTGTGGCGCGGGTGGGTGGCTGCGGGACACCGCCCACACACGTCAGGCAACGGCACAGGTACCAGCTACTACGACCTCCCTAACGTTGCTCAACCAACATACTCGCTGCGTCTTAACTGACCGCTGCGGGCTGGTCGGCTTTGGTGTCGCAAGTTGTGGGTTGCCATATGCATGCATGTCACACTGCGGTTTGCAATTCGGTCAGGACATGGTTTTTTACAGCGACGTGGTCTGCGACATAGCTTTTGTTTGCCAGTGGGGTTGTGTGTGCATCTTGTTGCTACCCACCAGTTGCCTCCTCCCTAGTACCCACCCTTCCAAAAACAAGGGGGTGGGGGGTGAAGGGGGGTCCAGTGCACCAGCTCCCCAGGCGCCCACCCTACATATATCTGCAAACCCAACCAATTCCTCACAGGACATTTCCATACCTTGGCCCCTGCGCACTGCCCTCATGTGGCCTTGTCAAAACCCTTGCCAAAACCCTTCGTAAAACCCTCGACGAAACCCTTTGCGCAGGTGCCAGCGCCTGCAGTGCACCGCCTCGCCCCACCCCGGACTCCAGGCAGGGACCCCCCAGTCCCTGACATCTGGCATTGCCCCCCTCCATGGAAGCAGCGCGAGGGAAATTGAGCTGGAAATGGAACTGGAGCTTGAGAAGGAAGTGGAGCTGAAGGAGCAAGCTGGGAGCAGCGAGAGGGCGCCGGTGCGTGTGCCTAGGGTTTCCAGGGACTGGGGTGCAGGGTTTTGGGGCTGGGACACAGGGTTTTGGGAATCGTGGTTGTAGGGCTTCAAGGCCGGGGTGTAGGGTTGTGTGGGTTGCATATCCCTGGTGGCCTCCTGTGGCGTACGCAAGTTAGTGCACTTCCCTGGGCTCGCCGGAGTGGCAGTCACATACCTTCCAGCTGCACAGCCCAATCAGCAGCCAGCCTTGTACACTCGCGGCCGGGCATTGCAAGCGTGTGACTGCCATTTCCCAGGGGAGATAAGCCGCTGCTACTTGGCTTGTCAGATATGTGCGGCACATGTTGGTGGGCAGATGGGGGCCAGCCAAGTATGCCAACTGCCGCACTCTAGGCACCCCTTTCCCCCTCACCACCACAATCCCCCCTCCCCCCCCTCTAGGACAATTGCTACGGCTGCGGCATGCCCCTCCAGAGCGCCTCCCCCTCCACCCTAGGGTATGTGGAGCCTGAGCTGGTGACCACCAAAACCCTACACAGGCAGCGCGGCCAGGTGCTGTGCGTGCGGTGCAGGGAGCTGAGCCACGGGGCCATGGTGCCGGCGGTGGCGGATGTGGGGGTGGTGCGGGGGGTGGGGGGCGTGGGGGGGAAGGTGCTGATGTCGCCCGAGGAGCTGCGGGTGCAGTTGAGGTGGGTGGTGGCGGCGGTGGTGGCGGCGGCGGTGGTGTGCAGCCCAAAGCACACCACACAGTGATGGGCAGGTGCAGCATGGCAGGAAAGCGGAAGCCATCACGCGATGTGGTCCTGTCATGTGGTTATTAAAGTGTCATTACTTTTCAGCGTCTGCTCTGTGCCCACCCTTCCATCAGCACACTCTGAACCTTTGCACCGCTGCACACCAACACCCCCATACCCACCCCCCTGCAGCGGCGTGCGTGAGAAGCGCGCAGTGGTGGTGCTGCTGGTTGACCTGCTGGACGCCTCAGGCAGCTTCCTGGGCAAGGTGCGGGACCTGGTGGGGCGCAACCCAATCTTCCTGGTGGGCACCAAATGCGACCTCCTGCCAAAGGGCACAAATATGGAGCTGGTGGTGGAATGGCTGCTGGCCACCGCTGCTTCCAAGAAGCTAAACGTGGTGGGGACCCACCTTGTGTCGAGTAAAAGCGGGGAGGGGATCGGCGCGGCAGCCGCAGCGGTGCGGATGGAGCGGCGGGGGCGGGATGTGTTCATCCTGGGGGCGGCGAATGTGGGAAAATCTGCATTTGTGCGCGCGCTGATAAAGGAAATGGGGTCCTTTTCCTCCCGCCACTACGACCCCGCTGCTGCCTCCACCAAGAAGTGGCTGCCCATGGAGAGCGCCATGCCTGGTACCACTCTGGCACTCATCCCCATGGAGGTATTTGCTGCGGGGGGGCTGCTGTACGGTGCGTGGAGTGGGGTGGTGGAGGTGGCGGGGGAAGGGGTAGTGGCGCATCACATGGGGCAAGCCTACTGTGTATTGAACTGCTGCTCTTTTTCATCACCAATGTAATTTATCCTAGCAACTTTTGCACATTAGTTATATGCAGAGGTCACCAGCCGTGCACATTCTCCAGTACATTACCAGTTCTAGCTGCCCTGGTAATAATAGTGTCAAGCTATTATAGTCGCACATCAGCAGCCACCTTTGCTTTTGATGCATTGCGAACCCCACCACGCCACCCACCCTGTCACACCCCCAATTCCACTCACCACCCCCTGCCCCCACCCCCCACCCCAGACACCCCCGGCCTGCACCTCCCCCACCGCCTCCCCCACCTGCTGGCACCCGCTGAGCTCAAGGCCATCCACCCGCGGCGGCGCCTGAACGCATTTGTCCCCCTCACGCCGCAGCAGCTGTGCGAGGAGGGAGGCGACAGGTAGGGCCGCTGTGGAGTGCCTAGGTGATATTTACAGGGGGTCAATGTGGACTCCGCATAGAGGCCTAGAGACGTTTGTACACCTGAAACCACCCCTTCGTGCAAATCTGGGGATAGGGTAATCACCTCTTCTTGCAAAGTCTGGGCTGCAAACCCTTGATTAGGGTCATCAGACTGTGAACGCTTGCGCCAGGGGTCTGTGTGCATATTTTCTTAGCCTGGATGGTTGGGGCAGGCAATGTGGGCTACAATGGTTGGGGCGCTGCTGGTATCAAGCCCATGTGCCACCACTGCCATGCATGGCATGCCCCAAGAGTTGAAAGGCCTGCCACACAGCATGTTTTTGCGCACGTGCCCAACTGCCACATGGCGTCTCGCAATGCAAGCCATGCCCATTGCAAACTGCCCCCGTCGGTCTGGTGCATACCAGCTAGAACAGCACCCACTTCACCTCCCTTCCACCCCCGCACTTGACACCCCCCCACCCCCTCTGCAGCCCCCCTTGTGCCACCTACAGATGGGGCGCACTGGTTCGCGTGGACGTCCTCGAGTGCCCTCCAGACACCCACTTGGTCTTCTACGGACCCACCCCTCTGCGTGTGTATGCCTCGCCCCTCGACAGGCAGCCGCCACAGGAAGGAGGGAGTGATGCCGCGGGGGAAGAGGAGGGGGAGGGGGAGGGGGAGACGTTGTTTGGGAGTGCGTCTGTGGCCCGGAGAGGGGGCATGCGAGTGGCAAAGGAGGTACGCTGATGGTTCACTACCGGATTGTGCTGATGAGTTCGTGCTGGCTTCTTTTCCCATAAAGTAGCGTATGAATTGTGAACTAGACACCCCACACCCCAGTGACCCTAGAGAAGGTAGCTGTCATTACCATGCAAACATTACACAGAGCTGCGTGTCACAAATGTTGTAACATTCCTGAAACAGCCAGGAGGGTTGGGCAAGGGCTCAGTGTTTGTCGACACTGCCTTCTTTTGGGGTTATAGCAGCAACAGTCAAGTGGACTGGCTACTGCAAAACTACACCCCCTCAGCATTGGCCACCCACACCCTCCACCCCACACCACCCCCCTGTTCTCACCCCTTGAACCTCCCCCCACCCAACCTGCAGGTCAGCATCAGGGCAGTGGGCCACCGGGGTGCGGTGGCGGATGTGGCTGTGTCAGGACTGGCAGGGTGGGTGGCACTCAGAGTACCCACCAGTGGGCGGCGCCAAGGGGGTGGCGGCAGCATCAAGCTGCGCGTGTGGGCCCCTGTGGGCATAGAGGTGTATGTGCGGCCGCCGCTGCCAGTGCCAAACCCTATCGTGGGTTTGGAGGAGGAGGAGGAAGAGGATGCTTTCTGAACAGCCCCAAGTGGTGGGGGGGCAGGGGTGGACACTGGAGGGAGTACAGCCCTTGGCAGCAAAAATGGCGCAATGTTGGTGGTTTGCAACTTACACGGATTAATCAATAGACAGATAGACTGCTCCCTCGCATTCTACGTTGGGAGAGGTTTCTTGTTTCCGTCCGTTTGAGTGCGTGCCCAGGTGGTGTGTGCGTAGGTCCTGCTCCGTCATCCAGGTGGGAGTGCACTTGTAGGACAGACACTTGGTTGCACCTAGTGCGCAGGTGTATCGTATCTACAGATACGGTTTCGACCCCCGACTTTGGCCCGTCCAGTTTGCCAGACAGGGTTGTTGTGGGATGGGGCCCGAGGTGACTCATGGGTAATGTGATGTGCCGGTTTCTGGTCAGCCACCGGGCAGGCGACGTGTCCAAAGGGGGCATAACAGAGTGCAAGCAGTCGCGTTGGCTACTAAGCACCCCGTCTGTAGCCGGATGGCTCACCTGGCTGTACCCTCGGCCATGCCCGAGCTGCAACATGCCTGTTGCATGGCGGGTCGCAAATTAGGCAATTCCAAAACCGGCGCGCGGTGGCTGTGTTAGCCAACGGCTGATGCATGGTGGTAGTGATTGAGTTCAGTTGACAAAGCAGCTGCTGATGGGGGGGTAACTAGCGACACGGTGGTGCCGAAGGAGGTGGAGCTGAGGTCTCGAGTTGGAGCTGCAAGGCGGTGCGGAGCTCCACTGGCGGGGCAGCCGTATCCGTGCCGCAGCTCCGCCTGCGCGGAGAATGGCCCGGATTTCCCTGATCGGGCCGAATCTGCCACCAGCCACCCCCCTATACCACGTTCCATATGGCACCCAATTTCGGACCCCCGCCCCACACCATCCGCACTGATAATATTGTGCCCCTCCACAATTGTGTCTGCTGACCTGGGATTGTTGGCACCCCTTGGTCCGCGGGCATCGAGTGGCATTCCGGTCACCGACACGATTTTTGGGTATCCGCGGCAGCTGCTTCGATTTCGTATGTAAACGCCACCCTCCCTGCCTTTCTTCTATTCTGAGAGCTTTTTGTTTGCACTGCGCCTAGGAGGGACCACCACTATGCCAATGGTTCAATGCTAGCTTCTGTGAACTGTTCTGTTGACGTTGCATGGCAGGGTGTTGCTCCGTTGTGTGGGACTGAGCCAGGTACAGCTGTCGTGAGTGTAAATTGTTTCGGAGCAAAGCAATGATGCCAGTCCACCGGACTACAGTGAGCGTAGCGTGCCCCAAGTCTATGGTAGGGAGGGTCATCGGCAAGGGTGGGGAGACTATCAAGGCACTGCAGCAATACACAGGCGCCATGATACAAATCGACCAGTCCACAGACCCCACCAAGGTCACCATCGCTGGCGGTCCAAACAGCCTCAAGCTGGCGCAGGCTATGGTGAACGACATCGTGGTCGGCAACTTCAAGGGGTTTGCCATGCTCAGGCAGCTGACCACCGGCAGGGGACCGCAGCTGCCACCGGGGTATGAGCATCTTGGCCAACCGCAGCCTCGTTACGTGGAGGGCTATGGCTTCGTGCCTCCCACACAGGTAGGGTGCATCAACTACTGGGAGAACTGCCTGGCGTGCCGACCGGCGACGTGGTATTAGCAAACCTTTTTGTTTCCGATCCGTGGTAGTTATCATTCACTGCCTGTGTTTTCAAACTGAGCCTGTTCTGTGGCGACGCTCGTTCATGGTTGAAGCAACGCGCCGGGTTTGATATGTGCTTGAACCGCATTGTGCCATATGCACCATCGCAGCAAAGCGTGTGGTACAGTGTTTTACAAGTCCTTGCTCGTCCCTGCTTGACCCCTTGCGCTGGTTTGTTTTCTGCACCGGCACTTTGTGCATCTGTCCAGCTTGCGCAGCCAAGCCACCACATGCAAGCGGTGCCACCTCCAATGCGGTCAACAAACGTCTTTCGGTACACCGCACCTAGACACAATGCCCCGGGGAACCTTGTTTTGGTTATCACCCCGTATGCCTATTCGGTCGTTGGTGTGCCGTGCCGTGCCTTCGCCTTTTCTGCTGTTGAGAGTGGGGGCCCTTGGAGGGCTGACTGTATCTGTCTGGTGTAGCCCTTTGCTGAACCGCATTGCGCACCGTGCGGCGCTCATCAATCGCATATTGGATATCCGAGGTGGTTTTTCTGGACGGTTCGGCGGTTGTTGTTTGTGTCGGTGCCTGCATGAATGACCAATAGAAGCTCCTGGCTGGAGCTGCCAGTGTGTCAACCCGTTTGCCGCAGCACCCCGTTCGCCGCCGCCTGTTCGCTAGCCATTGCACATTGTCCCACCGTCCTCCATCCACGCTCCCATAGTTTTTCCCAGCCTCCCCAGGGCCCCTCCATACCCCCTCCTCCCCGCCCCTCTTCCTCCCCTCCTCCCCACCTCACACCTCCCCCCTTGTACTACAGTACACCACAGCTGAGGACTTTGCCAATGCGCTGCTGCAGTCAGCGGCAACCACCATGCAAGTCCCAGGCGCTGGTCCCCCGCCCCCCGCCTTCCTCCCGGCTTCACCGGCCCCCTACCCCATCTTCCAAGCCCCCATGCCCATGCCGGCGCCCCAGGGGGTGAGTTTCAACCAGCTCCCGACCTATCAGCAACAAGCTCAACACGTAAGCGCATACCCTGCCACTGTTGACATATGGCGTGCAGGGACGCCCACTCTGCGTTGCACCGCCGTGTTTGCGCCCTTGAAACCCCCCTACTTTCACTCTAAACCTTGTGCAGCAACCTCTTGAGCCAACTGTCTCCCAAAACCCTAAACCCTGGCAGTGCGTCAGCTCTGCATTTATAAGGTATTTATAAACCCTGCCAGGAAACTAAGCGCTAGAACTTAGGGGGTTCATGGTATCGTGGAGCCTTCTCTACCGATCCTTTGCTACACAGCCCTATGTTATTGTGGTCTGGGGGAAGGTTTCGCACCCTCCAGACTTTCAGGACCGCGCCTACAGCGTGCACTCTTTTAGCCCTACACCAAGGGGGTACACAGACCCCTTGCCTGAACCTGGAACTCGCAGCGCTTAAATGACAATTCCCCACCTCACCACCACGCCCCCCTTGCTCCAGATACAGGCGATCCGGCTGATGCAGATGCAGCAACAGCAGCAGCAGCAGCAGGCGGGCGTGGAGTGGGGCTTTGGTCTGGGGGCAGACACCAGCGGAATACCGTCCAATGCCATGCTCGCAAGTGAGTAAACCCTAAACCCTAGACCAGCGACATGCACCTGTGCTCAGACGGGATGGCACGCTGCTCTATTTTCACACACGCCATCTATGCTCTGGTATATTGCTGCCTACACCCACCCACCCACGCACACACCTGCGTGTGTAAAACATTCGCACATTGCCGCATTGGTTTGAGATGTGTGTGCTTGGTTTAGAAGCCACACGAGTACTCCCTTGGACATGTACGCAGTTGCAACTGTTTCCGCCTGAGCACCAATACTCACCCACCCTCTTCCTGCCTGCCTCGCCCCCCTCCCCTCCCCTTCCCCCTCCTTTTGCCTGAAACCCCCCATCAACCCCCCACCACGCCTCTCGCCACGCTTGCGTCTGACCCCCCCTTCCACCCCCACCTGCAGACCTGATGGCCCCCGAGAACAGCAACGCCGTGAGCGAGGCCATGCGCCTGGAGATGAACCATGGCAACGGCAACGGCAACAGCAATGGCCACTCCCTGTTCAGCACACCACCCGTTGGGCGCAGGGGCAGGGAGAGGGAGCGCGTGCTGGTGGTGGAGGGCGCGCAGCGCGGGGCGAGGCCGTCGCCATGTGAGTACTTGAGGGGGGTTTGCACGCTGCAGTATGTATGCTGTGCGTTCTGTGGATGCGCGTATGCTATGTGTGTGAACAATCAAGCCTGCTGCAGAATATCACACCCCCTCCCATCTCCCTTTCTGGCAAAGCCTTTTGCTGCAACTCCTGAACCCTACACCTTGAACTGTGATAATCTTCCTTATTGACACCTCCCCCCGACGTCTAGCAAGGGTGGTCGTCCTGTAGTAACTTCAAACCCTAAACATTCCCTTGACCCTGCACACTAGACCCTCCTCCCTGACTCCCTCTCCTCCCTTCCCAGCAGCTGGCCACTTGTCTGGTGGCCCCTCTGGCAGCAACTCCCAGGAGGGGTCTGACAGCGACCAGTCCAGGTCCCAGTGGTTGGTCATGACCGACCCCCAGGGGCGCCGCTTCTGGTACAACCCACAAACCCAGGAGCGAAGATTCACGGACCCAAACAGCCAGTGACCGGCCGTTGGCATGTGGGCCAGGGATTCTGGACAGGAGCCAGCAGCCAGTGCCGGCCCGCCCACCACGTGGGCCAGCCATCCCCACATCAGGACAGCAGCCAGTGACTGCCCTTTGGCATATCTGGCGCGAGCTGCGCATGGCCAGTCAAGGAGGGACCGCACGCAGGAGGGCTGGGGATGATGGCACCACACCCGGGGCAGGGGCTGCACTCGCCGCCTCAAGAATGCACAATGGAATAAGGCGACCCCTGCCGCCCGATGGGGTGGGGGAGGGGGGTACTGGCCGCAGGCGGGGGCGCGGCGGGCTGCGCCGCGCAGCTTTGCATTTGGAGCGCGATACGGCGCTGGGGACGGGAGGGTGCGGCAGTTCGCATTCCCCTCGCCCCTTCAGATTTATCGATTTGTATGTATGCCAAGGGCCACTAACGGCGCCCAGCATACTAAACTTGCCTGTTTCACCTCTCACATAACCAGGGCAATTTACTGCTAATGGGTCTGCAAAGGCAGCAACGCATGTGCACGTCTGTATGCAAGGACCTTTCTGTTAGGGCACTAGTGGGGTGCGCCTCCAGATTGCGACGGCGAGCAGCAAAACGTTGTTTTTGGAACGAATCCCGACTGTATCAAGTACCAAGCATTCAACCACTTTTTGGGAATGCACTAACCTGCAGAGAATTTGTTTCTCTTTTCGCGTGCCATGGCGTGGCGTCTCACTACTGCAAGGCTTTTCCTCAATCATGCTGCACACACATTTATGCTATGCAGTCCAGTTGCAGCACCGTTGTTAGGCAAAACGAGTGAAGTTGCAAACTGATACAATTATGACCATTTCATGTGTACCGTGGAACCCTTATATGTGGTTTCCCGTAGCATTTTTAGGACCCTTTTACAGCAGCGCTACGAGCGCGCAGGGTTTAGCTCAGCTTTTATAGCATAGAACCTGCTTAATGTTTGCACCTGATCTGTTTGATATGTATCGTACCTTGAGAGTGTAGCGTGCTGTGTTGGTCCTTTTGACCATGGCGATAAGCGCCATGGGCGGGCAGGGTGTGCAGGGTTTTTGGACAAGGGGGGTGGCCGTCGAAAATACCGCGGGCTATACAACAGTTTGATTCTGCCTTTGTCGCCTCGTTTGGGCCCTGTACCCCTGCACCCCCCTGGCTGCCCGCCTGTTGCAGTGCCATTTTCTCAGTTGAGCGTTGTCTAGTAACTGGCAAGATTTTGATATACGCCGGTAGCGCGTAGGGCCCGTTGTGAAGCATATCTATTGCTGGTGATCAAATTTGCCTTGCTTACTGACTTGTTTCATGTGCCAGCTGCGTGGGAGCACTGTGCTTTTTCTATGTTTTTCAGAACGCAAGCAGCAGTTGTTTCAGTGTGTGTGCAACAATTTGCCAGGTTGCAGCCTATTCAAATATTTGTGTGACACACCCATTGTCATGTCAGCAAATATGTTACTGCATATCGTTGGTCTTAGAGTGTCTGCTTTTCCTGTGTACTGACCTGCCATGCGTCTTTACTGTAGCGTTAAGTACCGTTGTAGAACGTTTTGAATCAACAAATGTACCTGATAGGGATGTGGATTCCCGCAATTTGGAATGGAACTATGGTTTGGGTTGCAAAGTAACAGTGCCCCTGGCTGGTTGTACCTTGAAATTTCTATGTGTCTCCCTCTGTAACGCACGCTGACTTTAACGTGTTTGGTGCTGCCTGGAGAGTCACTTCTGCTAGGCAGCATTGGTGGGTGATTTTTCAACGCTGTGCCTAGCGAGAAGCTCAGTGACGTCAGAAATGAGTCAATTAGTTTGTAAAAAGTTCTGTCCCAAAGTGGGACTTCTTACTTCATAACTATGCTTTGAAGACACAAACAAACAAACAAAGGCGTTGAAGATACCCTTGAAATTTAAAGGTACCTAGCGACTACAGACAGACTCCTTGGTCCACAGCTGCCAGCCACGGCGTGAGTCACCCACAAGTGTGGCCAACAGTTGCTAAAAGTCATGCCATCTGTCAAGCCAGAGAGCTAGGCAAATAAGGCATTGGTGGAGCAAGGCATCGCTGAGGAAACTTAACCTGTGGCAGTCCACTTGCAAGTCAACTGGCTGTTTATTTTTGCAAATATACAACTCACAACCTATTTTAGGGCGTAGGGTTTTCTGTTGTGTGCACATTTGCTTGCTGGGTGCTTTTAAGGGCACACACTCTTCAAGACAGTTGTCTGCATACCATATTGGCCGTCATACACTTTCCACGACCGTCGTCACGCCCACCCCTCGCCACCTTGTTCCTGTGTGTTTCTGCCGCCGTTGCTGCTGCCACCCCCCTCGCACCCACCTCCATCGCCGCCCCTAGCCCACCCTCAGCTCCCTGCCGGCGACAGCTACCCTACCCACATCCCCTGCTAGTGACGAGCCAGCGCCAGTCGGCAGCATACCTGTAGTGCGCTCATCAGGGGTTGCGATATCGCCAAACCCGCTGCTGGCGGCCCCCGCAACGTCCCTCTGCAGCTTGCGTTGCAGGGAGAGGCGCTGCCACGATGCGCCCTCTTACGGAAGAGGTATGTGGGTGTATAATCTCGTGGGAAAGTAGTTGCACGCGTCAGCGCGGCGTGGATGGGTGGGCATGCATGTGGTGGCGGTGCAATGTTTTGAGAGCAGAATGCATGCGCGTATGCATGCGTGTGGAATTTCTTATTCTGGCCAACCACGGCTGGATCAAAACTCGTGCGGCGGTTTTTGCAGCTGCTGGCTATGTTTTTGCTGTATTGCGCCCAGGTAGTTGCCCAAGGCACCTGGTGGCATGCACACCAGCACTGCCACCACCTCCGCCTCAAATTGTGCCTGATACCTCCACCAGAGCACCAGCTCACCTACGCACAGAGCACGCTGCATAGACATACTCTAACCAGTGTGCACCTCGCCACATTCGATGCCCAGTTCCCTGGCGTTGAACCCCTAGTTGTTGGCCATGGTCTTTGCGCTTGCCTGTCGCCCGCCCACAGAACTGCCTTCCTGTCTCAGCCATATATATTCCCGCCCCAACTAACCACCTACTTGGTAGCAACTGGGTAATATGGCAGTCAGCATGTATTTTATTGCGCAGCCCACAACACAACTTACACCAAATGCCCCGCTTTTCCCCCTTCCCAACCCACGCACCCGCGGCAGCCTGTAAAGCCCACATGGCAAACCCCTCCAACCCACCCCACTTCTCCCCCTTGCTTAGGAGACCAAGGTGCTGCTACCCCTAAACCCTGAACCCTGAACCCTAAACCTCTGAACCCTGAAACCTAAACCCTAAACCCTTGTGCAGGAGACGAAGGTTGTGTTTGAGAAGCTGTACAAGTACATCGGCAAGGGGATTAAGAACCTGGTGGATGCGGGGGATCAGCCGCACTGCCTGCGGCTGCACAAGCAGAGGGTGTACTATGTGCGGGAGGACATAATGCGGCGAGCGACAAATGTAAGGAAAACCCTAGTCAAACCCTACTGATCCAGCTGCACTGTCTGAGGCTGCATGAGCACAGGGTGTTATGAGCGGTAGGACAAATGTGAGGGAAGTTTAGATTGTTGGGATCATGTTATATTATATGGAGAAGATGTTATGCGACGGGCCACAAATGCAAGGATAGCATGGATAATCGCTAGCGCACCCCTGATATTCAAGAGTGTTTTTTGACAAACCAGCGCCAGGACATGACTGGCGCCGCATGTGCAGAGTGTGCGAGGCCGACTGCCCCTATCTAGGGGACAGCTCCTGTGGCTACTAGCATACCTTGCGTGTGCAAACTGCGCCAAATAGCTCTGCTTTGCCAGGCCTGCCATGGGTCATGTCCAGGAGTATCGCCAGTGGCGACATTGTCCTGCACATATTCCTGACCGCCCCCCCTCCCTCCCCTTGATGCAGGTTGCCCGCGAGAAGCTGATGTCCCTGGGCACATGCATCGGCAAATTCACACATTCCAACAAATTCAAGGTCACCATTGGGGCCCTGGACCTATTGGCGCAGCACGCAAAGTACAAGGTATGCGCATGCACAAACTCTAATGCACACCCTAGATGGGCACAAACAATTTTGGCGAACCCTTCATCTTGGTAAAGATGCAAAATGCCAGATGTTTACAAACTCTAATGCAGACCCTTCATGCGCACAAACCCCAACGCAAAATGCCTGCATGACGAAAAAGTGGCATAAGCCATGCGCATGGCACCACCCCGCAGCACGGAGCACCACATGGCATGGATGGGTCGAAATGTAGACCTTTCAGAACCCTCCGCTGCATCCCAACCTCCCATCTATACCCGCCACCCTTGCAGCCCCCCAACCCACCATTCCCGCAGGTGTGGGTCAAGCCCGCCGCCGAGATGCAGTACCTGTACGGCAACCACGTGGCCAAGGCGGGGCTGGGCCGCATCACCGAGAACACACCCGCGTACACGGGGGTGGTCATCTACTCAATGAGCGACGTGCCCCTGGGGTTTGGCGTCACGGCAAAATCGACGGCGGAGTGCCGCAAGGCGGACCCCAACGCGATCGTGGTGTTCCACCAGGGAGACTGCGGTGGGTGGCGGGGATGGGAGCGGAGAGTGGGTGGCGGTGGTGGTGGTGGGTAGGGTATGATGCCGCTCGGTGTGTATACCATGGCATTGGGTGGTAGTGCGTGTGTGGCGGCGGAAAGTATGGGGGCGGGGGGGTGCAGTAAGGGCGTGGGTGCACATGGCTGCTCCCCCCTGCATTGTGTGCAGTGCTCTTGGGTGGTGTAGTGCTGGAGCCCCTGTTTCGGCCATGCCATCATGCACCCCTTGCCTCTCCAGCAGCACTGTTTAGGGTTTGGGGTTTAGGGTATCATGCACCGTTGCCACCACCTGACTTCCCAGCAAGCATCCCCCCCACACCACACCTCCCTGTCATCCACACCCCACCACTCACGCTCTTCCATGCCCGTTGACATCTGCCTTGTCCCCCCTCCTGCTGCCTTCCAGGGGAGTATCTTAGATCAGAGGATGACCTGTGAGGCGACCGCACCCGCACATGCACAGGGGCCCTCTGCCCTGCCAGGGAGCTGTCACGCACAAGATATGCAAGGGGAGGAAGTGGGCGCAAATGCGGATGAAGCCAGATGGTCGGAATTTCAAGGGCTGTTATGATCCTCTATGGAAATGCATGGAATCGCGTGCCTCGTCACCTGGTGACAGGCGAAGCAGGTCAAGGTATTGGGACTCGTCATAGCATGGTGTATCTCATCCTGCGGCTCCTATACACTCAGCCTGCAATTCGCTGGTGTATGCTGCCTCTTGTGGTGGCATTTGTGTCTTGCTTACATCTTCCCTGACGCGACGCCAGGGCGCCTTTTATAGTTTTCCCTGAGCTACAATTTTTACAGCTGACAATTGTGTGCTAAATATATTGATAGGTATGCAGACTAGATCGTCTAGTCCGTCGCAGTGACAATAATGCTGGTTTTTGAATTCTGGGTGCGTGGAAACAACGGAGGTTGCACGCAGAGCGTCGGTGTGAGACCTCCAACAACTGTTGAACACAGCAACGGATCTACTTTTGGCTGCTAGCCTCCTTGGCATGGTGTTAACGTACAGTTGTCAGCAGTGTGCGCACGCCCTCGAACCTTATGGCAAATTTGCACTTGCCAGTGTGTGTCAGTCAGGCTCTGCAGAACTCTGCTATTCTCAAGCAATCACAATGCGCACAAGGCCTTCCTATTGTAATAGGAAGGCTTTCCCGTCGTTTTCAACACCCATCCATGCAGACACTACAGTATGCAGTGTTTTGACGGGGATTAGGGTTTAGGGTACCATAATGGGGCGCGCCCCGGCGCTGCATATGATACGACCCACAATTCGACGCAGCGCGAAGTGTTCCAAGAAACGCCCAGTGGGATACTTCAACAACGCCCCGCCACTACCAGCCACGAACAGACTGCGCCGGGGACACCTCGTATTGTCAAGGTGTATTTTGTTGGACGCGGCGCAAGCGGTGGTCTAGTCACGACTGCGCATGTATGCATGCATGCAAGCGATTGTTTAAATGCTAGGGGTTTTACAAGGGATTGATAGCCAAGCTTCGCTGTTGACAGTTGCTTATGAGGTATACCACCACCGCGGGGCCTCCATCCCCGCCTGAGATGACCACCAAGGGGTGGGGCGGCGGTGACGGGGAGGCGAGCATTGCTGCGATATTCCATTGGGTACACATATGGGACACAGCGGTGGCCCACAAGTCCTTGTTGGCACGCCCACGCAAACAGCACCGATCCCAGTTCTCATACATACCGAGTTCCTTTGGCGCACAGGTGAGGACCTTGCAATCGACCTGTTTAGTATTCTTGAGAATGGCCAGCCTTGAGGTGAGCCCTTGACTGTGGCAGGGCGTGTATGGGCTTTGATAGTGTCCCGGCACCGGGAACTCCGGTGTAGGGACCACTGATCTTTACTTTCGATGGGCATGCAAAAACGCGGCAAGGATATGCATGCATCTTGATGCATAATTGTATATGCATGCATACCAATTCCTGCGCCAGCAACACCCCTTGCTTCTCTGTACCAAGAAAACCTGCAGAGTTCGGACTGCCTACACTGCCTGCCAACTAGCAAGCCCTGGGAGGCATTCGCCCACCTGCTATGCCCCATCCCCAACTGTATACACGCGCCCACCACCCCCAAGTTGCGCAGGTGCTGACACGCCATACTACCAGATCAACAAGCTTGACACCAGCGTGCTGCGCAGGTGGTGGACCCCACACCCTGTCTTTCAAGCAACTGCCCTTGCAGGTGCCACCACCATGGCTGAGGAGCCAGATCTCTTCCCCCTCCACTCCCTGCCAGACGACTTCCTTCGGGATTTCCTACAGGGGGTGCTGGGCTGGCTGCCCCTGGACGAGCGTGTGCGCTACCAGACGGTGCACAGCGACTGGCAAACAGCCCTGCAGGGGCCCAGTGCAGCCTGGCGGCGAGTGACCTTGCCAGAAAATTGCCCACAGCAGCTGTTGACGTTCCTGTCCAATAGCAACGGGGCAAGGCTGGCTCACACCACGCACCTTGACCTGGCTAACCAACCTGTTGGGCTGCACATGCTGGTGGACGGTACCAGCGCGGGGCACATGCAGTCTCTGGCGGGGTTGTGCCTCGTTCCAGAGCGCTTGGACTGCTTCCTGAAGGATGTGGTTGCAGTGGGCCACCTCACCAGCCTGCGCTCCCTGGAAATAGCGTGGGACATCTGTGAGGTGACAAGCAACGTCGGGAAGATTCGCGAATTTGGCATCGCACTCAGCCAGCTCACTAACCTGCAGTCTCTGAAACTGAAGCTGGTCTTGGCTGTTGCGGACGTCCCCAACCGCAGGACCCTGGCGTCAGCTGTGGAGGCACTCTCCAGCCTGCAGCACCTGCAATCTTTGGACTTTTCCGTTGGATGGGACGGCAGGGATGGAAGGGGCCCAACACCTTGCCTCCCTACACTTGCCAGCCTGGCAGCCCTCCGTGTGAACGATGGAGTTGGCTGGTCTGGCACCGCCGGGCTCCATGTGTGGCTGGCACAATTAACCCATGATCGCATGCCTCAGCTCCGCAGCCTGACCATCAACCTGTGGACCAAGGACATGCCTCAGGTGCTATCACTGGCCCATGTCGCTTTTCTCGCCAGGCTTACCTTTGTCGTCGTTGATGCAAAGGATGAGCCACTCCAGGCGTCACTGGAGCTGCCATCCTTTGAGCTGCCAGACTCCCTCGGGGTGTTGACCATCTGCGGGATGGGGCTGACACCCATTGTGCTTCAGCTGCCCCTGGCTTTGCAGCCGCCAGCTCAGCTGCACAACGCGCCTGGCGGCGTTTCAGCACCCTCTTTTTCTCCAGAAAGGAAGCAAGCTACCT
Source organism: Heterotrichella gracilis (assembly GCA_032358255.1). Taxonomy (NCBI): domain Eukaryota; class Xanthophyceae; order Tribonematales; family Xanthonemataceae; genus Heterotrichella; species Heterotrichella gracilis. The sequence goes on from JAULBX010031039.1 coordinate 69,255, forward strand.
TGGCATACTACAGAGCATTGCAGGTGTGGAGGTCATAGGGGTTTCATAGTGAATGAAGGATGGTGTAGATGGTGGCCTGACACTGCATGGTCATGGCTACACCCGCTGAAATAAATTACCTGGGCATAAAGGGAGTATTTATTTTAATAGTTATCTCCATACCCATTGCATCCCACTCGTAGTTCTGGATGGGCCTTGCCCAGGTAAGCCCGCCCACCCAAGTATACCGCAATTGGGGCTCCTAGTGTGGTAGCTGGCTTGTGCCTCTAGTGCAGGGTACATGCCCGGTCCTCAGCGGGTCCTGTAGGGAGCGGTGCATGCAATGCACAGTGTCACACTGTGTGGTATTGACTGCTTGGCGCTGGGTGCAGGTTGCTGCAGGAGGCCATGGCGGTGGTGGAATTGGTGTGGCCTCAATCCCCTGGTCAAGCGCTGCACAGGCTGCCACCTCACCGACCCACTTGTTGAGCGCCCCAACCCCAGCCCTTGGAGGACATTTCCCCCTCATCCAACATGGAGTTGTCGACGAGAGGTAGGGATTAAAAATACCGCGAGTTGTCAAAATATTGCACTTATTGTCGTTGAATGCAGGTATTGTACTCTTTTTGGAAAATCTACATGTGATATGGTGTGATACGTAAAAACATTGGTTTAGATGTACATTATATAATGTACATTATATGATATATAATATATTTTTGTTTTAATTTTACTCAAATAAGTCTTGAATGTGGATTTCATTGCATGTGAGCGGTGAAACAATAATAGTTTGCCAAATGAGTTATGGTGTGGGTTTATTCATGTGCTCGGGTGTGGCTTTTGCCTTTTTGCAGCAGTTATCAGTTGAATTGTAGAAAGTGACTTGTCACCACGCATTTTCAATGTGTGTTGAACATATTAAAACTAAAAAATATGCACACATATGTACCACGGTATATACGGACTGCATATCCCTTATTATGTAACACGCATCTTGAATCCCTAAATGTACATGTACATGTGTGCGACTTTCACTCCATCAGCTTTACTTCCTCTTCAGTAGCAAACCTGCAAAACACTGCCAACTGCTATCGGTGCTGTTTGTTAGTGAACACCATATAAGGTTGCGGGGTGTGCTTGCAGACGTGTGCTGCTGGAGGTTGCAAGGGCGATGGAGCAGGGTGCCTTCAGTACGAGTGTGGAGTTAATGAGAGGCTGGCGGGAGGAGGTGCCCTTTGAGAAGTGGGAAGGAGTGCATGGGGCGCACGTGGTCTCAATCAGGTGAGCAGGCCTTGGGCCATGAGGAGATTCACGCGCACAAAGCACAGTCGCTTGCACAACCATGGCGCATAAGTCTTTCGTTCCACCTCCGTCTTGACAGTCCAACTGTAGCCCTGGTTGCACCACTGACAGCCAGTCCAAAGCTCCTCGACAACCATCCTCTTCTATTTCTGCTGTTCAGTGGTGAGGTCTGCTGGGCCCTTTGATGTCCCTAGTACCGTCCTACGTGTCACAGTCCACAAGGGCAGGGCCTGGCTTGTGATGTTACTGTCCAGGCTCCCACCGATTCCCTCTCCTTGGCTAACCTCCCCAGCATGAGTAACCCCCTGGGTTCAAGGACCGTGTGTTGTGCTGTGCAGTTTGGGAGGAAAAAGCCTCACGGGGGACCTCGGTGACCTCCCCGAATGCCTCGCCTACCTTCCTGCGCTCCGCACCCTGTACGTATTACGCAGAAGCAGTGGTTTCAAGGCTGCCGCATACAATCTGATACTGGTATCATACTTGATGCTTGCAATTACAGGACGATGTGCTGACATGTTTGCACTGCTACCGGTGATTGTTGCTGTTGGGTGTTGTGATGTGCTCCTGTGATGGCATGGTGGATGATGGTATGCTGGTGTGCCTCATAGGTGTAACTAGCGGTGTCCCATCTATTTTGACCCCTAGTTTGATGGGTGTGTGGTTGCGGTGACATGGTCGCAAGTGCCCATGGTTTGCTAGGAAGAAATGCAGGGAGCTCAATATGCGTAAACATCAAAATAAGCTAGCAGTCGTAGTGTCAGTACAGGCAGGCACACATCTAGTTACTAGATTCAAAGCTACACGTTCTTCCCGTTTTGCCATGGGCCAGTCCAATTGCGCATATGCACCATTTGGCCCGGCACCCCAATGCACCTCCCTTGCCATGTGGTGCTTGCCAATGCACCATGTTGTCTACTGCGCTCAAGTAAAGATCACCACTTTTGCAGGCATTTGTACAATAACAACCTGAGTGGGCACCTGCCGGCTGCATGGGGTACACCAGGGGCGTTTCCGTGGCTGGCGAGTTTGTGAGTATCCTTGCATGGCACACGGGTGCACCATCTCCGCCATGTGTTGCGGGCCAATGTGCTCTCTCGTTTACTGTACTCAACACCACATGCTGTCACCTTGCAGGGATTTGGAAAACAATCAGTTGACTGGGCACCTGCCGCCTGAGTGGGGCAGCCCAGGAGCGTTTCCGCAGCTGAAATGCCTGTGAGTAGTCATGCATGGTGGTGCCTAGCATGCCATTACAGATGCACCACCACTGCCGTCTGTTGCTGGTCAAAGTGCCCCCACATCTACTGTGCTCACCACCACTTTTGGAGGAGGTTGGAGATGAGCTGACTGGGCAGCTGCCAGCTGCATGGGGCAGCCCAGGGACGTTTCAGCAGCTGCAGTACCTATTAGTAGCCATGCATTGGTGACCCCCAGCATGCCACCACAGATGCACCACCCCCGCCACGTATTGCTCGATACGGTAGTGTGCTCCTCTGTGTACCCAGTGCGCTGACCAACACACGGGTACCATGCAGGAATTTGTACGAGAATAACCTGAGTGGGCAGCTGCCAGCAGCGTGGGGCACTCCAGGGGCCTTTCCCATGTTGCAGTCATTGTGAGTAGGGGTGCATGACACTCAAGTGCACAAATTCTGCCACGCGTTGCTGACCAACTTGCTCTTTCATCTTATGTACCAACCACCACATGCAGAGGAGGTTTGATATCTACAAGCTATCTGGACACTCACCAGCGGTCCTGGAGCGTTTTTGCAGCTGCGTGACCTATCATTAGCCATGCAGAATGGTGCCAAGCATGCCACCACATTTGGCACCACCCCTGCCACATTTGCGCAATAATATGCTACTCTGTGTACCCAGTGCGCTGAATAACACACGGCTGCCAATGCAGGAATTTGTACAAGAACAACCTGAATGGGCAGCTACCGCCTGAGTGGGGCAGTTCAGGGGCGTTTCCGCAGCTGGAGAGACTGTGAGTAGCTTTGCATGGCATCCGGGGGTGCATTGTTTCTGCCATGTGTTGCTGACCCACTTGTCCCCACGTCTCCTGTGCTCTCCGACGCATGGGGAGAAGGTGGAAATCAACAAGGTCATGGGGCAGCTACCAGTTGCATGGGGTTGCCCAGAGCCACATCCTCAGCTGCAGTACCTGTTAATAGCCATGCATAATGGTGTCCAGCATGCCACACCGTTGCACCGCCCCTGCCATGGCTTGCTCAATATTCTGCCCCACTGCATACCCAGTGCGCAGACAGAACCCGGCCACCAATGCATGCTTTTGTGTAAGAAATGTTAAACAATTGCATGCATTGGTGGCCGCAGGGCAGGGATTAACCGCCTGTTAAACAACAACAGAGCAGGGATTAACTAACTGTTAAACAATAGCATCTCTCGCTCAGGGCAATCCCTCCCCTTACTCGACCAGGGGAAAACATATTTGTTTCCCGCCGTGACACCCTTTGCATGGCGGGGGTGGTGTAAATTACGGTTTTAGCGGGTATACATGCTTGGCTGCCCTCCTCCTGTGCAGGCCATTGATGCGCGCAATGTATCCTCTCCGCCGCAACCCGGTACAGTGGTGCCAACTGTGCGCTGCAGTTGTGCCCCACCCATGTCGTTGCCCATCCTCCCGTCACCACATGCAGGTACCTGGAGCAGAACCAGCTGAGCGGGGAGCTGCCGGAAGAGTGGGACAGTGCGTGTGCGTTCCCAAAAATGGGACTCATGTAAGTTGCGGTGGCTCGCGGTTTTCAGGGGTGCACTCATAGCGGTAGGCTGTGTGGTTGCTTTAGTCCACCACATGGCGGTGCAGTTGGGCAGGGATGTATTATGGCATTGAGTGTACTCCTTGGTATTGCGTGTATACGCCCCTTGCAGCCAGGCATGGGTAGTGCACAGGGAATGGTAGTGGCTGTCCGAGATGGGGCAAACCCTACACCCTCTCCAGTACTGCTCATGAGATCTCAGGCAACGCCAGAGATGATGGGGTGTGGGTTTGACAGCAAGTGATTGCCTGTAGATCCACTGGCCCATGCAACCAAGGTGCACTTCTGCAATCTTTTTTAAAGAAGAAAGAAGGGCTGTAGGTTAAGGACTTCCCGACACCAGCCATTGTGCCCTGTGCACCCTGTTCCTGTGGTGGGCCTAGGGAAGGGACAGTGATGGAGCAGGGCCCTAAGGGTTCTTGATAAAGCTCAGCAATCCTGTGCAACAGGACAGGGCACGCAAGTGGGCCACAATCCCGTGCAACATGGCCAGGCCATGTACACCAGTCTTACAGTCCAGGATTGCCAACTGTGCGCTGCTGTAGTACCGCGTGCATGTCCCTCACCCAAGCTTCTGGCACCCGATATGCAGGAACATGCGCGATAATGCCATATCATGGGGGGAGCAGCAACACATCCGGGCAAACTCGAAGAAGGGTCAGAACATCTGGTACGATATAGAGGTGTGCGGGTTTCGTAGGTTTGCGTTGCTCCCATCCCACCTCACAACCGCATTTGGCCAGGCCAGTGTGTGGGCCGCCCAAGCTGTGAGGCTTGGGCCGCATGCCCCACCCCCCTTTGTGGGTGACAGGCATCAGCCAGAGCGCATGTGGATCTAGTGGCATGCATGTTGCATATCCAGCAGCCAGGCCATACTTGCCATCCAAATAGTATGCGCCTGATTGTGACCCAGTATGGCTGCCAATTCTAGCTGCAGTGACTGCCAGTTCCAGTACCCTGGTCACTCTCACGTGCACTGCCGGTGGGTGGCAGGGGCACGGCCATGACCTCACCACGGCCCTCGCCACTGCTTGCACACCCATCCTGCAGGCACCGCCAGGACGCTTGGGTGCGTATCTGCAGTGCGTTTTGCCCACTCGTGACACCAATGGCATGTCGGCAAAGCTTGACCACTTCAAGTTGTGTGCTGTGCAGGTTGTGAACCCTCAACCTCCGCCTGTCAATCTCACCCACTCGCGTGGCCTGGCCAGGCCATCGGTCATGGCCCACTGGAGACCATATAGTTATGTAATTATATATAGCCCATAAAGCCTGTTCACCTGCTGCTGCACACCGTGATCAGCGGTTATTAGATGTGATTATTTATAGCTGTTTTTCGGGAAAGATCTTGGTCTTGTGCTATTTTTCTAAAAACTATTCTTCTTCATCTGCATATTCCACTGCAAAGTATATAATATTGGTCAATCATGCCCTCGCCAGGCCATCGCTGACGCCCCAGTGCAGCAGCTGCTCCATTGGGGCAACACACCCAATGAAAGCAAGGGGAGCAATAGGGCGCGCAAAGCCAGTGGCAGGCGTGAAAAGGGCATGGGGTGCTTGAATTTTCCCCCTTCCTATTTTCTCCGTCTGGCAGTGTGTGAAGCGGCAAAGCCCGGTCACGTAATGAGTCTCCCATGGCATGGCGTATGTCTAGCGGCTGACCCCAGGGGTTATGGCCCATACAGGGTAGGGTTCTCAGATCCGCCGAGGACATTCTTTGGGGGACTTATGCACAACACTTTCTCAGTACCAGATACAGTTAGATGTCCTGCGTAGCTACCGCTACATGGCTATGCATCACCCAGTACACGGTGTTCATCAACCCCCCATTCATACATCCTGTCAACCTAAGGATTACAAGTTTATGGTCAGTGAGACAAACCTAGTATTGACGCTGAAACGAACCGCCTCAGCTGCGCGTCTGCAGCTCCAAAAGTTGCTGTCTTTGTATCGGTAGGACCAGGAAAGTGCCTCACAAGTGTCGTCGCTTTGGATCTGCACCCTAGGGTGCACGTACTGCAATGCTCGCCCAAACCCCAAGTCACCGTCAGCGAATGTCCTGCGCGGGAGCTTATTCACGATTTTAAGTTGTTGTTACATTCCCTTACCAACTTGGAGCAAGCAATTTGCAGCGAAACGGCGTTGGCATGGCTGCATGCCTTGGTGCATATGCATATGCATGCATGTGAGTGAACTGAGCTGAGGCTGGTGTTGTCCAGTTTCACGCACCACCACGCTGGCGCTTTATTTACTGTAGCACGTATCGAGTGTGACGTTTCATTAAAGGTGGGGAACGTGGGATGCCCAGCACCACATGAGCGTAGGGTACGACGAGGGTATCTTCAACCAATGACACATTGAGTGACATATTCCAGGCTTAGCGCTACCAAGCGTTACTGGCTATCCGCAGCGTGTCGCAGTATTTATATGCTGTTTATATAACCTTGAAAAGCCAGCGCTTCGCGCAATCGTCGCGCTGTGCCCAGGTATGTGTGTGACTCGAAGACCCTCGCGACGGTTTGCAAATCTGCGCAGGGCCTGGCTATATATACAGGCGCCAACTCTTTGTAAAGAATAAATGTTGCAGTGTACTTGAACGCGTTTATTGCGAACGGGTTGTTGGTGAGTGGTTCTTCGCTACGTGCTCGCAGCAAACAGCGACTTGAGTTCCTTGTTGCGAAGCAAAGGCACTTGTCCCGGTGAGGAGCGCCGAAGTGTTCTTGTGGAGACCAAAGGTGGTTGTGAAGGGCACGGCCTTCACTTGAGTCTGGAGTTTAGGTGAGCCCGAGTCGCACATCTGTCTTGGGTCAACACAGGACCTATGTGCCATGACTCCTAGCAACACTGCATGCTACCCTCTGCAAGCCGAAGTCACTCTCGCCCAACGACAGGGCCGTTCGACCTGCTGCCCGGAACAAACACAGTCCAACTGCCATTGGACTTTCGTACAATGCCGGCAGATAAGAGGCGCCGGGGACGCCTGCGGTGCACCCTGAGCATCCCCAAATCATATACCTGCAAGCACCCACACATACGAAACCCTGCACTGCCGTCGCCAACAACCACTTTGCCACTGGTGGCACGTCAGTACGCTTGACCACACTCTCCGTGTACTGTGCAGGTGGTGAGCCACACCAACCACCCCCCACAATGGCTGACCAGCCAGAGCCTTTCCCCCTCACCTCCCTGACAGAGCAGCTCCTGCAGGAAGTGCTGGGGTGGCTGCCTGTGTTTGAGCGGGCGCGCGCCCAGGTGGTGTGCAAGCGCTGGTGGGAGGCCCTGCAGGGGCCCAGCGCAGCATGGGCCCGCCTAACCTGGCCAGCAACAGGAACACCCCGGGTAATGACCCTACAAACCAGCGGCCCGGGTATTGACCCTACACACCAGCGGCCCAAGTATTGTCTAACTGACAGTCCAGCTGAGCAGCGCCAGTTTGTGGCGTTCTTAACAGACGGCAGGGTGGACCCCCCTCCCTCTGCCAGCACCCCTGGCAATCGCGCCCTTGCAGCTCAGCACAGCAGCAGCAGGTACAGCGGCCACAGGTTGATGCCAGCAAGGCTGACCGGCACACTTCACTTGGACCTGGCCAGCAAACCCATAGCGCTGCACCCGATTGTGAACCACTTTGGCCTGCAGCAGCTGCAGTCCCTGGCGGGGCTGTGCCTAGTCCCAGAGCGCCTGGGCGATTTGCTGAAAGATGTGATGGCGCTGGGGCGCCTCACCAGCCTGCTCACTCTCAGCATCTCCTGGCACATCTGCACGGGAACATACAACATTGGCAAGGTCCGCGAGTTTGTCAAGGCATTCAAAGCGCTCTCCAACTTGCAGACTCTAGAGTTGAAGCTGCACTTAACAAAGCCCACCAATTCCGTGCCAGAGTTGTGTGCCAATGGCCTCAGCTGCAGCCTCGCCGCCTTTGGAGGAGCAGTGGGTGCGCTGTCGAGCTTGCAGCTCCTCACCTCCCTGGATCTCTCCGTTGAGTGGAGCGGCAGGGAGGAATGGGGCTTCCCTCCTTGCCTCCCGCCGCTTTCCAGCCTGTCCGTCCTCCGCCTGGGTGTCACTGGCCAAGTCGACTGGCCAAGCGCCGAGGGGCATGGGTGGCTATCAGCCCTTGCCAGCATGCATCAGCTGTGCAGCCTGACCATCGATATAGAGTCCACACCCATGCCCGAGGTGCTTCCGTTGGTCCCTTCCCCCACCAGCCTCGCCATCTTCCTGCCCCGGTACTTCCCCGTCCTCAAGGCGCTGGAGCGGCCACCACTTGAGCTCCCAGCCTCCCTCAGGACCTTGACCGTAGGCTACCACACCTACACGCGCACTGTCATCCAGTTGCCTCCAGCGCTGCAGCCTCCCACCCATCTGGGAGCAGCGCCTGGCCCCAGTTCAACGTTCTCCACCAGGGCAATTCAAGCCGCGTTGGCCCACTACAGAGCATTGCAGGTGCGGGGGCTTCCTTAGGGTTCAGGGTTCAGGGTCAGGGTTTAGGCTAACTTCACATTCCTAGCGCAGGCAGCACTATGCATCAGTTGGTCCCCACAGCTATTGCACCCTGGTGCTGTGGAGGCAGCTTGCCACAGCGCTGTGCACTTTGATTGGCCACCTCAGAATCCTGTTTTTGGCTAGGTTGTCCCCCTGGGCAGGGTTGCACACTGCAATGTGCCTGTAGTGGATAACCCTAAACCCTAGGTATCGGACCATACCATGGTGCACAGGTATTGTGTATCCATCTGTATGTGGGGATGGGTGCAGGTTGCTGCAGCTGGAGGAGGAGGTGGAGGTGGTGGCAATGCCGTGGCTGCACCCCACCGGCGCCGGCGCAGCACCAATCGGAAAGCTGCACCGGGGACCCCGCAGCCAAGCCCTCCTACAACGGATGCGAGGTGCGTTAACCATGGTCACTGGAAAGCTGCCTGCCCCACCATGAGCAATGCCTGGCACTCAATTTGGCGAGCAATGTCTATCGAGCATGCCATGCAAACAGTGGAGTACTTACCAACAATGGAGTTCTTACCAATGCATTCGCAAATATGTTTGTAAACATACATGCAAGGGGTAACCAGCTATCTACAGGGTTGCCCTGAAGCAAATGGATCAAGTTGCACCACTGAGTACCAATAATACGTTTATATTCAGAAAAATAACTGAAAATAAAATAGTTTAATTTTGCACCACTAAGTATATTTACTGGAAGGTTGAATTATTTGGGAGTTCAATTCACAATTCAATTCACTGTTCAATTCACAATTCACTGTTCAATTCACAATTCAATTCACAGTTCACTTCACAATTCAATTCACAATTCATTTTTGGTCCGGAGCACATGACTTTGGATCATTTTGTTTTGCCTAGTGATTATCTGTTTGGCTGGTGGCGCAGCCCCATACTGTGGGAGCATGCATACCCAAAGGCACATGTTCATCGCGCTCGCAGCAGCTCCAAGGAGACCCTAAACCCTAAACAGCTGCAGCTACAGCTACAGGAGGCCTTCCCCCGTGGCCAGATTGTTTCCAAAATCACATTGGTACATTACAAGCAGTGTGCTTGACAGTTATGCTGTTCCCTTGCAGGCGCGTGCTTTTGGAGCTTGCAAGGGTGGTTGACCCAGATGGGTCCAGGCTGGGTTGGCGGGAAGGCTTGCCTTTGGAGGAGTGGGAAGGGGTGGAGCTGGTGGACGGCGATGTGGTGGCAATCAAGTGAGTACGCAAATCCCAAACCCTAAGCCCTGAGCAGCCCTTGAAGGAGTGGGAGGCGTGGATCTGGTGGAGGGCCAGGTGTGGCAATCAGGTGAGTACGCAAACTGGCTGGCAGGTTGACGGTACCGTAGCCCTGCCGCAGGGCTTGCATGCTGGTGAACATCCTGTGCAGGCGCCTTCTCACAGAGCAAGTGCACCTAACACCCTTTTCCAGTGTTTGTTGCTGTCCATTTCCAGCCGACAACGCATGTAACCCACATGCGCAGGCCATGCCTACTACCCATACTGCACAGCAGATTGACAACTTGCCAACAGATGCACTGAAAAACTTTAATCCTTTGGACACATCCACCATGAATGCCACACATGATCCAATGTACAAAAAACACTTGTAATTTGGCATCCAGGCTCCCTCATTGTCCACTGCCAACCTGACCAGGTTTGATGCAGAGGCATATATGCCACGACAGCCTTGTATGATACAAGTTGTATTTTGTTTTACAGGTTGGGTGATAAGGGCCTCGCTGGAGACCTCGGCGATTTCCCTAGAGATCTGGCATACCTACCTGCGCTCCGCTCCCTGTACGTACCGCATCGCACTGCAGTTTACTTGCAATTCCAATTGTTGAAGCAAATACACGCAGGTTAGCAGTCAGCAGTGCATGCCTCCATGCAATGTATGGGCAGGCTTACGCACTGTGCATGCTGGCTGGTGGGTGCGCTGACAAGCATTTGGCTAGGCATGCTCGATTTGGCTGACTGATTATCGACAATTCTGAAGTCTTTAACTATTGAATGCAATGTCTAAGAAATGCCCGCGTCTTTTGTGCAGTGGCGCCGCTGTATCCACATGTCATTGTTTTAGAGTACACATCAGTTTGTAGAGTGTGAGCTAGGCAGCCTCCAGTGGTATGTTGCCGCGAGTGACACTGTGCCAACCACTGGTAGGCCCATCATTGTCGTATGCAGCTGTACAGTGGAACTGCCATTTGTCAATGCATGGCGACGCCCATCATGCCCAACAAACTTGACCACCACCCCTGCCAATGGTAACTGACCCACCGGCCCCCATGTCCACTCCCCTGCAGTGCATTGACCACCAGTTGTATCCCCCTTGCAGATGTCTACATGGCAACCAGCTGAGTGGGAGCCTGCCCAGCCGGTGGGGCAGCCGCAAGGCCTTTCGGCACCTGTTGATCCTGTGAGTAACCCCCATGCACGATGCATGGACGTATTTTTGCTGACGCACACCATGCCACCCTATTGCACCACCCCTGGAATGTATTTGTCGCAAAACATTGCCCCCAGTGGACGTCCATCGCACTCGCCACTGGGTTCGCTTTTTCCACCTTTTTAACCTTTTTAACCTTTTTAACCTTTTCCTTCTTCTTGCAGGAGGTTGGACTCAAACCAATTGACTGGGAAGCTGCCACATGCATGGGGCAGGCCAGGGGCTTTTGGGCAGCTGGAGGTCAGGTGAGTAACCGCGCATGGGGGTGCCACGCATGCCATTCTGATGCACCATCTCTTCCACATGGTGCTCCCCAACCCAACTTTGCTCACCACCGCTGGGGACGCCCTTGCAGGAGGTTGGAGGGGAACCAGTTCTGCGGGGAGATGCCAGCCACCTGGAAGCTGCGAGCGGTGTAGGCCACTGCAGAGGAGGTGCTGGCGGTGTTGGAACATGTAAGTTGTTCTGGCTTGCTCTTCAGTTGCTAAGGTGGTGTGGGCTAAACAGCGGGCACCTGCCTTGCACTGGCCCATGTACGGGTGGTTGGGATGTAATTGCCCCAGGTTTGGGAGTTTCGTTGACTGCCAGGCAAGCACGTTGCATTGTCTGGCTGGCGGCGGCGGGTCCTATAGCACAATCCTGGCTTCAACCTAAAACCTAAACCCTAAGGGCCTACTACCCATACAGTCTCAGACATAATGATGGCCCTTGATGATTGTGGTAGGCTAGGTCATGTGTTGGTGGGAGTATGTGCACGCACACCGTCGCATGTGATCGCTCATGAAGCGGGGGCCAAGTCGCATATGGGCACGGCGCTGTGGCATAGCTAAGCTAAACCTAAAACCTGAACCCTAAAACAATGTCAAGCCCTACACCGTATACATCGCTGTGGCATTGCCCTTTGCGTGTCCAGCAGCCATGCCCATGTGTCATTTATCGTGCTTGCCAGTTAGTGCACGTCTGTGTTTCAGCCCCTATGCAGCATTTCCCCTTTTGGTGCTGCTATTCTGTGTCCCACCGCCTCCGGGTCCTACCAGTGTGCAGCGCTGGGGGTCTTGTATGTGGCAACAGAACCATTCGTGGCCTCACCCCCTCACATTCACTGACCATGGGCCTATTCTGCAGGTATTATACCAGCACCCCTGGGCTGAGCAGCGGCGATGGGCAAGGGGTGTGAAGACAAAGGGGTGGAAGGTTCACCCACCATTCAGGGTTTGAGTTATAGGGTTCGATGACCGCCACCCATGTACGGGGCTTGTGCAAGCCCTTTTTCAGCCACGGCGGCGGGATCCCTGGCATCAGCGGTTAACACATTACATATCTACTAGACTGTGGCAAAATACACCGCATCCTGTGTGACCATCACAGGCAGCAAAAGGCCACCCCCCCTGTGGGCTGTCTGGGAAACGGGGAGGGCAGCGTGAGAGCAGCTATGACATGAAGTATACGATGGCTTCAGCTCACACTGACGTTCCTTATACGTCACTAAATATTCAGGCTCTGCAGCCCCTTAAGGACATAGCGCCACGTATGTAGTTGCGTCAGCAAACCCCCATCTCGGGGCGTAGTGTTTGGTCCCCCATCGGGGACCTACCTGATGTGTGTTTGGTGTTTAAAAATCTGTGCAGCCCTCAGTGATCTGGGATTTGGTTCCTGTTTTCACGTGAGGGGCGTGGCTCTTGAGGCAGCTGTCTTTTCAAAATTCTAGGGTTTTTCACAGTTGAGGCGGTCATCCGGGTGCAATTGGCGGTGGTTGTGCATGTGAAAATGGTCAACCTACTTCTGCAATCCACAGCTCTTCCAGGCGAGACAGCGCTTTACCACAGCCTAGCTGTGGACTAGTTTTGCACGACTTGGTTGCTCTCTGTGCTTGCTTAGCAGGAAAAAGTGTCAACAAGCGGGGCATGGCACGGCGCCATCCAAGCCATTTTAGGTGTTAGCCCCATCACTTCTTTACTGAACCGTAGAGGAAATACAGCCTTTGTTGACAACTAAGTGGTGTGTCTGGACAGCTGTGAAGCTGCTAGTTTTTATACGTGCGCAAGCAAGCCATGTCTCAGCCTGTAACCTAGGGTCCATCCCCTTCTGACTTCGCAAGTTTACTTTGGTACCCTGTGCATGCCGTTTATTGCAAAACTTTAGGGCAGCATTGTGTCCTGTTTGATGCTGTGGTTGTGAGTAGTGTTGGCGTTGTTGCTATGCATACACCCATTGTTGTGCCATGCATGGACCTGATCAGTGCAACCACCGTCAATATGAGCATTGACCACTGCAAATAAAAAGAAAACATATTGGTATTTTTCAGTATATGGTCGACTTGATCCACTGCACTGCATGCCCCTGATTGGGTTGCCCGCGTGGTTTCTGTGAGAACTTTCGTAGAGGTATGAGTGAACGCTTGCAAGATACCTGAGCTCAGCTGCTGGTTTAGCGTCACAACCCACATATGCATGCATGCATCTTGCATTTATTTTCCACGACATGCGTAGTTTAAGTACCTAGGTCGTTCTGGTTGCTGGCCACTAGACTTGGTGCTTTGGTTTACCGTCGTTCTGTGCCAATTTCAACCGCTGTCGCAAAACTGTTTTGCGAACTGCCAACCTGGGTCCGTTACTGTTGCTTTGTTGGGCATAATCACACCGGCACTTGAAATAAACAACGGCCTTGCTGTTTTTAGGAGACAAGAGTCCTTGTTCACCACCCCGTCAAACCTCTTTCTATAGTTTGCGCGAGGGTTGGCCATATCCTGCGACTGAGGCCACAGTCACTTGCACTGGCACTTGAATATGGCTGACCCTCGGGTCTACTCTTCTCAAACCATCAGCACCCAGGCCGCCCCACCTACAGCGTTGTCCAAGCCAACTGCGGGCACAAGGAGCAAGTGGGCACGGTACAATTATACGCCTTTTGTTTGGTTTGAGTTTTAGTTTGTTTAAGCAGGAGCATGCATGCATATGTGAAGCAGTATCTGCAGGCTGACCTGTGCTGCCTTGCATTGTCTGGTGCCTGAAACGTGCTGCTTCATGTCTCATAGGGTGCCGCGCAACAGTGCTATATTGACAACGCGCGGGTTGAATGCTGGTCTGGAACGAAACTACTCTTTAAGGGCAGCAGTATTGCCACACTCTGGGCAGAAACTGGGAACGGTAAGGGTAATTGGTTGTTGTAATAGCTATGTAACAGGTATATTCTCTAGCATACGATCTATGTTCTCTTCCCCCGTAAGTCAAGCTCTGTTTGGCAGGGTGGCCTCCAGAGAACGAGTTCTGGTGGGCAGCAGGTTGCAGAGCACGGTGAGTGAGTGTGCTATGCAGCTGTTTGCAGTACTGGTGCCAGCACAGGGGTCGACAAGAGTGCAGAACCCTCCATATCATACATCGTTCTAGAGGCTTCTGACGCACTTGAGCTTTACAGGGACCAAGCGGCACAGCCATCAATGGCGTTGCTTGGCAGCACAGGAGTAGCAACAGCTGGTGCTGCTGTGGTGTACAGGGCGCAGGCAGTACAGGCATCAGGGCAGTGTGCCTGGCGCCGTTGTGTCTCAGAACGGGGGGGAGGACAGCAGGGATGGCGGCAACGTAGGAGGCATCGACGGCGATGAGGTAAGCACAGAGTCGTAGTTAGGGGACTCTTCTGCGCTGGGACACTAATTTCGGCATAAGGGCTTTCTTGTGCAGGTCCCCTGCTGCTGAAAACGCCTTGCTCTTTGTCCATACAATAGGCCACATGGTCAACACTCATCTGCAGGCCTGCTTATTGTATCCTTGGCCCTAGCCTTGAAGTGACTCCTCTGATGCCAGTCCTTGTGCTGGGATCAGTTCCAGTTGGGGTGGGCAAAAACGCAGTACCATGAAACCACTGATACCCTCGCCAAGAATATCTGATGCAATTGTGCTTCACAGGGCGCAGACAGGCCACCTGATAGTGGCGGTGCGGCTGGCAGCGCCGGGTCCGGGTCCGGGAGCGGTGGTGGGAAGGGCAGCGGTGGCGGCAAAGAAGTAGGGGATCCGGATTACGGCAAAAACTGGTTTGACGAAATGTTCAGGGTAAGTACACAGTTGCAGACACTAGACTATTGTCAAATGTTGGGAGAACAGAGCAGAGTATGCAGGGTTCACTTGCAATTGAGCAGCAAAGGTTACCTTTGCAAACACCCTGCTTTTTTTGAGGTCGTAGGAAACCTCGTCAATACCCTTTTTGTGCGAGAGCCTCTGTACCCAATGATTGTTGGGTGCCACAGTGCTTTGTATCCTTGTGGACAGCTTTTGACATGCATTTGGGGATCGTGCTTGTCCACATACATATATTAGCTGCCTGAAGATTTTGTAGAACTTGGTGGCAGTACGTGACTTTGTCTTGTAATGTCTCCTGGCAGGGCATCAACTGGGCCTACCATATGTACCACAAGCAAGGGCTGGTGACATTTGGTGTGGGAGCCGTCCTCTGGCTCCTTCACGAGGTTCTCCACTGCTATGAACGCTTTGACAAGAGGTTGGGGAAGGTGCTGGGAGATGAGCTGGATAAGAGAATGGTCCCCAAAACCGATGGCAGCCACCTCTTGACCCATGCCACCTGCATCACCTCCCTGAACGACGCGCTGCAGCCCATCGAGCACCAGCTGGATACTCTCAACTCCAACCTCAACTCCAAGATGGATTCCCTTGCAAGCGACAGACAAGCCTTGAAGGCAAGCGTGGAGTCCAGCCAGAATTGCCAGGAGTGGATCAACATGGGTGTGGCGGTATTGGCGGGAGCGTTCTTCATGTCCATCGTCAAGTCCTCGGGCAATCGTAGCAAACGCCGCCCACGCCGCCCATCGGGCAAACCCGGTGCACGCCTCCGACGTGGCTCAGCCAACCTACACGGGCAAGAAGGCTACCTACACGGGCAAGAAGGCTGACAGTCTGGTGCTGGGGATGAGAGTGGAAGTTGTGCGCACCGTGGGTGCACCAGTTTGGGGTCCAGCCATGTCTGGTTAGACACTGGTTGCTGTCAGTGTGCCCTGCTTCTACCTTTTTGTGGCCACATCAGCCCTGCTATTAGCGGCACACACCGCAGACTTATTTTGATTCATAATTTCTGGCGAGGCTATGCTTTAGGCTATGCCTTGTGACCCACGCTTTTTGGTGTCTGGGGAGGTGGAATATGCTCTGGATGTGTGTGTGATGTGCCTGGCTGTCACCTGTGGGCGTCTCCTTTCGTCAAGGAAAATCAAAGAGCATGGCATACTGAACCCTAAACCCTATGCATGTCCTCGTTCTGGCCAGTTTCGACCCACTATAGCACTGCAAGGCAAGCATGCAGAAAGCTTGAAAGGCAGAAAGGCAGATAGGCTTTTTGCCTGCCTGCCTGGCAGTGCTTTAGTGGGTTGAAACTGGCCAGAATGGAAATGCATAGGGTTTAGGGTTCAGTATGTCATGCCCTTTTTTTATTTTTGGTGCCACCTTTGTGCCCGTGGTGCTTGATGGCTGCTGATGGTGGCACATGAACACCGTTACTGAATTCTTTCTTTGTACAGTGTATGTTGGCTGCTTGGATGCTTGCGTGAACTTGTGAGGACCAATATGCATAGGATTGGTTGTTGTGAGGCCTCGGGGTGCCACCTAAATGCCACCTTCTGTAACACTCAATACTCATTGCCAAAGAGATTACCAGTCTGGCAGTGCTGACTTCGATGGCAAAACAGACCATGCGTGTTGCCCTACGTTGCTATCTTGGTCAGGACTGTAGGCTGTCCCCAACCTGAGTGCAGCCAGTGTGCAGGAGTTCAGCTGGTGATTTCGATGCAGTGTTGGGTATGCCACTGGCGTCTGTGAACTGCAGTTGGTAATGCCAGCCACACGCGCGATAATACAAGAAGAATCCACGGTCATGCTGCCAAACGTGATGACTGTTTCAGGTGCAAAGCTTTCCAGGTGTCAGCTGAGTTCCTTTGCAAAGGAACCGCAACCAAACGGTCAGCTCTGCGCACTTACATGGACCTGGCCCATGTCTCGCGTGTGAGGGGGTGCATGCACACCTCGCCCTCCCAAGCAGTGGCAAATGTGGCTCAGCACTTTCGACGGAATACACTTGGTTCTTTGCAAACCGCTGAAAGGAACCCCCAGTTGCCCGCATGGCTTCTGCGAGAAACTCTCTTGTATCTGTATATGTTGAGTGCTTGCAAATATATCTGAGCTCACCTGCTGAATTAGCGTCACAACCCGTGCCCACATATGCATGCATGCATCTTGCAGTCGTTTTTCGTGACAATGCTTGCGTATATTTCGTGCATATTGTTCAGGTCGTTCAAAACCTTAGTATTACATACACCGGCAACGTACTTGCAACAACAACGGCGTTGCTGTTTGTATGAGATACGACCTGCAAATTCCTATAAACAACCCCTTCAAACCTATTCTCAAGGGTGCTGGTCGCGCCCAAACACCTCGACTCGCCTAGCGCATATGCATGCATGCATTTCATGTCATCACCTCTGCTACATTTCTTGATCAAATCACCGCCTACATCCCCGTGTATAAAGTCGTGCCTGCACTAAGGCGTTGGCATGGGGTCACTGGCTCCAACCCCCAGAGGTGACAGCCTAAGGGTGACCGTTAGCACACACCCCATCATTGACCATCCACTTGACAAGCAATTACTGGGGGCTTCGCCAGTGCATTTACGCAAACAAAGCTAGCCACCACCATCAGAGGAGAAGACCCTACCAGCTCAACCCCAAGGGGTCTCGCATCGTGCAGCCTGTGGCAATGTCCTAGCCAACCCAGAGGGCAAACAGCACAAGGCACCACAGGGCTGGGGAGGGAACGCCAACCATGGCGCCCGCAGGGACCAAACCCCTGGACAGGGTATTGTTATGGTCGGCATTGGCAGTGCTAGCCACGCTCACCACCGCATGCAGAACAGCCTCCTCCCCCTTCCACCACCACGCCCACCACCCACCTTGGCGCGCCACCTGCCCTGTCGCAGACTTCACGCACCACCCCATTGTACCGCCATACCCCTACCCCCTGATTCGCTCCCGGCGACTGTCAGATGGCAATGCTACCGACCCCCAGCCCGCGCTACTCAAGGGAGTGGACTCAACAGGTACTAGCTAGTCACTTTTGTGTAGCAGTACAGCCTGATTGCAGCAGTCTCACAGTGATGCAGCCGATTCACGAACAGCCTTGCACAAACTTGCCCACTCAGCTGGGTCTTGGAATTGCTTATACCATTTGTTGAATGTATTTTCCACTCATTTTTTTTTCCGGTTCAACAGGTCCTGGGAAGAAGATCCACCCGCTCAAGCCGCACATGGTGCACACACCCGAGGTCCAACGGGTGGCCCGAGGGTTTACCCCGCTAGGGTTTACCTCCCCTCCTCAGGAGCTGCTGGATCCACCCCTTGACTACCTCACACCTGAGGACCGGCGGGTAAGTGGCAGAATGTCAATAGGGCTTACGCTACCCTACCTTCAAATGTACCTTAGGGTTTTGCACGCTCACCCCACGTGACAGTTTCCTCCCCTCTGCAAGTGTGTTGACAACACCTTTATATTTTTACCCCATGGCTCTCTGTGTCCACTCTCACTTCCACCCGTACGCATCCAAAACCCTATGCTAGGATACCTATCCTAGGGTCCGCACCTCACAATCGAACACCCTTACCCGCCAGGATCCGCAACCTTGTAGCTTCAAACCCTCCAATTTGGCTTCTGCAACCAGTAACGCAGAAAAAAACCCTAACAAGAGGTCTGCAACCTCGCGGATTCTAGTTTTCCTCCCCTTTTCTCCAGGTTTATCGCTCTTGGGCTCGGTTTTCTGGTCGAGCCGACATGTGGGCATACGCGCACGTGCTGCCCTCTGCATCCCACTTCAGCCTGGGGAAGGTCAAGGGGTGGAGCGGGGATTTGAATGGGGAGGGAGCAATGCAGGAAATGCTGGAGGTGGGGGCTGTGGCACTGGAGAGGAGGTGACGGTGGTGTGGGTGGATGTGTGTGCTGGTGGGGGTGACAGATGACGTGACCGCCAATCCAGAACTCAGGACTTTTGTCCTTTTCGCAATGGACAGGGATGCATGTGACTAGGTGTTTAATTACCCAGAATGATTCATTGACCCCTACTATGTACTTGCAATGAAATCTCTAAAAGGAGCTGAAAGTTAAAATGAAAAAAGTGTGTATACCGTTTTAACAGGAAAGTGCATCCATTGCTGCAGGCGCGCACCTACAAGAAGGAGCTGATCATGTTCACAATGGACAGGAACGCGCTGAACGAGGGGGTGAACTTCATCTTTAACCTGCGCGACCTGGGCTACAACCATTGGCTGGCCTTTGCGGGCGCTGACGGGGATGTGTGTGAGCAGGTCATGCGGGCCTTCCCAGATGGAGGTAAGGCAAGGAGGAGACCCGCGAGAAAAAGGTTAAATTTGGTCAAGGGTTCTAAGATACCAATATAACTACTATTATCTTATGCCGCCTTGTGCTCGCCTTTGGCATTTGTTTTGTTTTGTTTTCTTTTCTTTTATGATTCTTCATTCTAAAATATAAACTATCAAAGCAATATAAAAATGCCTGTCCACATGGTTGATTGGGTGCATATATGGTATACCCTGATGCCATGTAGCGGTGGTAAATGTGGCATAATGTGTCTCCATCACAACTGTGGTGCTTTACAACGCACGTGCCCATCACGCGGTTGTTAAACCCCATCTCACTACCCACCACATTTTTTTACCCTCCTGCTTTTCCCCCTGCAGGATGTGCCTGGGACAGCCTCAACACACCCTTTGACCCCCCCTGAACGCTGAGTCCTACACCCCAAGCCCTAAATTCTAAACCCCAGCACCCCTGTCCCCCTGCAGGGTGTGCCTGGGACAGCCTCAACACCTCCCCCCTCACCCCCAAGTACTTCACACGGCTCTACATCATCAACTTCTGGATGCTGCGCTGGTACGAAACCGCGCGCATTCTGCGATTCGGCTACAACGTGCTCAACATAGACGCAGATGTGGTCATTCATGGTGACATCTACAAGTACTTCAAGAATGGGCCCTTTGCCGACATGCGCCACATTTGTGGGGATGAGTGGGGCTTTCCGTCATGCAACGGGGGCACAAATTACTTCCAGAATGTGCACCCAGATGGGCCAATCACGAGGGGGGTGATGGAGTTTGTGG
The DNA here is from genome assembly GCA_032358255.1 of Heterotrichella gracilis. Lineage (NCBI taxonomy): Eukaryota > Xanthophyceae > Tribonematales > Xanthonemataceae > Heterotrichella > Heterotrichella gracilis. Next base: position 89,403 of record JAULBX010031039.1, read on the forward strand.
ACCGGGTGCGGCGCAGACAAACCCTCACCCCTAGGCAACTTCCCTGCATGCATGTTGTAAATTGTGAGGTATTGCTCAACCAATCAGACACACATGGGCAGGGCGCACACCTGGTGCCGGCTCATCGCTCTTGCAATCTAAATTTTCATTACCGGAATCGCACGCTCAATATTGTCACCCTTTGTCCAGAAGACCTCACCTCCTCCAGCGCATGCCTCTGAGCCATCTGTGCATGCGTGTCAAAACCCTCGGTGGCGTGTGAAATACCCTAGCAGGTTTTCACATGTGGTTCCGGCCCCTGCAGGCTGCCCGGTGGACCGAGCCCGAGGGTGAGCCCTACCTGCGCTACATGTTTGGGGACAAGGCGGACCTACAGAACGTACTGGGATCAGCGCTGCATGACCAGGTGGGTTTGTTTCAGGGTTGGATGTTCTGGGAGTAGTGCTGCACGGCCAGGTTCTTTTCTTGACAAAGTGAAGCGTCAAGGGGAAAGTGGTTTTGTGGTGGCAATACGTTTTTGGTTCAGGGGTAATGGTTTTGTGTCAGGGGCATACGCTGCACAACCAGGTAGAGTTCGTGGTTTTAGGGTTTAGGGTAGGTACGGTGCTCTGCACACGCTGTGCCCCCCAGGACCCGATCAGCCCCTAGAAAAACCCTCACCAGGCCCTAATTGAACCCTACCCGACCCTGTCAAGGGCCTGAAGTGCACCCGCTGTGCGCCCCCAGGACCTGATCAACATGGTGTGGGTAAGGACTACCCAAACCCTACCCAAGCCCTAATTAAACCCCAACCAAACTCTAACCTGACCTGCACACGCTGTGCCCCCCAGGACCTGATTAGCATGGTATGGGTGAGCACTACCCAAACCCTACCCAAGCCCTAATCAACCCCTACCCAGACCCTACCCAAACCCTAACCTGACCTGCACACGCTGTGCCCCCCCAGGACCTGATCAACATGGTATGGGTGAGCACTGCGGTGGGGCAGCGTGTGTCCCCGCAGTCCTTCCAGGTGGATGACAGCCACTTTAGGAGGGAGGCGCACAGGAAGTATGACGAACTGGTGTTCGAGGTGAGGGGTACAGCACAACCCTAAACCCTAAACCTTGAAAACCCCAAACCCTGCATGATAGCCATTCAGAAGGGAGGCGCACAGAAAGGATGACGCACTGGTGTTTGAGGTGAGTGGGTCCTAAACCCTAAACTCTAAGCCATAAACTGTACATGACAGGCACCCCGTGAGGGTGCTGCACAGGAGGTATGGTGCGCTTGTGTGTGATGTGGGAGGTGCACGGTTCCATGGCATGTAACCCTAGCCCCTGTGATGTCGTGACAGTGGCAGGCAATGAGTTGTGGATGAAATTGGAGCTTTTGATGTGACCGTGATTACGATTAGGTGTTTACTGTACGTGTGCATGATGATTGATGATTGTGGCAGCGGGGAGAATATGTAGTACCCTCACCAAAACCCTTGCAGGGGTTGCAGTCACCTATGGGCCCGTACCCTACCCCCCGTTGCAGGCGGTGGGCGCGTGCCGTGGCAATGGCGAGCTGCATGTGGAGCAGAACACAGACATACCGGAGGAGTGGAAGAAAAGGTTCAACACCAGTGGATGTGAGTCGGCTAGGCAATCCTGCCTGTAGCCTGAACCTAGTGCATTTTAGCTGGGCGCATGGGCATATGGGTTATCAGTGTACATGCAACCACAGGTACATGCACACTGGGCGAACAATGAACACGTGCGTTTCATTCTACGCTTCTCTCAAAATCAATTGAATTTTGAATGTATTACAAATCAGAGCTAATTTGAGCTGCTTCCTAATTTTGAACAGTATCAATTCTTCTTTTACCTTCGTCCCCTCCCCACCCCCCCAGTCCACAATGAGTGGTATTACGCCAAGCCCCTGCCGGAGGGCCCCGTTGACCCCAAATATGCAAATGTGGGCAACTGGTCCTACGACTTCTTTTCAACCCCAAGGGGGCCATTCTCGACCATGCTGTGGGAGAGGCTGGTGAATGAAAGCGGGCAGCCGTTTCGGGATGCTTCAAAGCCCCACATCGACTGGCCGCTGGAAAAGGCGTCCCGGGGATTGGGGCAACATACCGTCATCTTCCAGAATTGGCTGAATGGTATGGAAGGGATGGGTGCCCACCTGAAAACCCTCCCCCACACCCTTCATTCAGCGCTGCATCCAGGCTGTTGGGTATCCACTCCCTGCAAGGGTCTTTTGCACGCCTCCGTGCCCTTTTATATACCCCGTCATGTACCCAGCGCCACGCTTTGCTGTCAAACACCAAGGGTTCTACTCTTCAGTTGGACAGAGCGCATGCAACTCAGCCTAGTACACACTCATCAATGCATGCACATGGCCGCGTCAGCAAGCCCTTGCTCCCTAGGGTTCTGAACACGGACCACTGAAACCCTGAGCCCGGCTGCCCTGCGATGCCTCCTCAGTCACGCCCCACCGCTCCAGCATGCAAGCCCCCTTGCCCCCCCCCCAACTAAGCCCCAACGCATATCTTCCCACCCTTGGGCCTTGACACAGCCTCCCCCCGCCCTCCCCAGGTTGGCACGCGGGGCGGTGGTGGGGCAAGGGGCCCCCCGAAACCCTGATCGCCCACGCGCTCATGATCGGCGGCGAGCGCTGGGTGTACTACATGCGAACCAACGCCTTCAAGCTCCTGGGCTGGCACCACTGGAGGGTGAACGAGGTGCTGACGCAGCATTTTGGGGCCCCCGGGCCATACCCGGCCTCCACAGTGGCCAGGCCAAAACCCCGGGTGGTTGCGTTTGCCCCCGCGCTGAATATGAACACCGATGAGGAGGTGTACATCGGCATGCATGCGGCGCTGGCGGTGGTGCGTGGAGAAAACCCTGCACCCTGGCTGCAAACTCTACACATGTGGGTGTCAAAACCCAGGGCCTGACTGGCAAGCGCTGTAGCCTGTGCCTCCCACCCCGCATCACATCCCCACAAGCCAAGCCCACGCCCTCCATGCCCCCTTCCTGTCTTGGTGTGTCTTCAAACTTTTAAGGGTGTACTTTTTAATTTGATTATTGTATGTTCATTACAGCAAAAAAAAAAAAACAGACGCAGGGCTGTTTCATTTTGAAGTGACTTTTAGTTTTTTGACTCGTTACTATTTTTTTATTTTATTTCATTAAAGTTCTTTTATTAAATCAACCCCGCCCCACACACACCTCCGCAGGCCGCCCTCCTCTCCCAGCGCTCCCCCTCCTACCCCCTGGTATCCTGCGACGCCCCCTGGCTGGCGGGAGGCCCTGACAACCCTTGGAAGGGTGTGCGCGAGGCGGCCTGGTACGGCTGCAGGGCTGCACTGCCTGAGGACCACCTCCTCCCCGTGGTGGACGACGTGTACCCCCCTGGGGTGCGCGCCTGCTTCCGCTATCAGCACATGGGCTGGGGGGGGTGCCTCACCACCGAGGTGGGTGGGGTGGGTGGGGTGGGGTGGGGTGGGGTGGGGTACATGCGGTGCATTTTCTGGGGTTCCAGTGCAATCGTGGCCCCACGACACAGAGCTTCCTGTACATGTATCACAGTGATACAGCAGCTCGCCCCACCGCATAGCCCTGCATTAGCAGCTGCACCTTGTGTTCTTTTTCACCATGCTCTATTTGCTATTCCCATTTGCATTATCCCTTTTTTGTGTGCAAAGCCTTGTTCAGAGTGCATGCAGTCCGCCTGTGACTACGGCCGTTCGCATGCACCCTAAACTCAAGTGCAACCCTAGGGCATTTTTCTTCATCGCAACCCTCCATCCCTCTCTGTGCAGGACCGTGGCGTGCCCGGCCACCTCCTCTACCCTGACTACAAACACCACCTGGCGCACCTGGCGCGCCCAAGGGACCGCACCCCGGGACTGCACAACACCCTCTTCTGGCACCCAGAATTGGAGGGCGCAGCCACATTCACCCTCTCCCCACCCCCCAAATTAGTGTCCATGGAGGTCCTCACCGCCCTGATGGCGGGGATGAAGGACGCGCCGGTGGTGTTTGTGGGGATGCCGTTTAGGGTTTCAGGGTTGAGCAGGGAGCATAGGGGTGTGGTGCGGGGCTACTATGGGTGTTTGCATTCGGGGTATTGGGAGCACAAGGGGGATGCGGACAGGCAGTTTGGCGCCATTTTTGACGGGTGGTGGGCGCAGTGAGCTTTCTGAAACTGTCCTGGCTGGCCGCGCTTGTTGCGAGAGCTGGTGCATTGCAGGGTTATCAAGGGGAAAAGGTTTTGGTGCAGCGCAGCTGTTGTGCAGATGTGTGGTTGTCTGCAGATGTTTGAGGATAACAGTGCTCGCGTTGGGCTGATAATGGAGCTGTTCCCTTGCTAGGCTTTACTGAGAGACCAACTGCGCCCCACTGGTTTGTTCCTATCCACACTGCAGTGGCACTGCGTGTGCACTGGTACACCTGTTTGATGATGAGGGACACGCCAAGGAGGATAGCCTCCTGGCATACTGGCTGGTTGAGCGGGGGTTTGCTCACTGCGGAGCTTGCAAAGTGCTTGTAAAGCGTTATTGGGTGACATGACACCCATGAGACGGTTGTGCAGGTGAGTTGGTGGCTTCAGCATGTGTGGTCTGATGTGGGTTTGCAGTGGCTGTTTAAAAATGGCTACGTCAACCTCCCAGGGGCTGTGCAGGAGGGTTGTAGGGTTGCAATTTGCAGCATCTCCTCAACTACCTAGGGGGCCAACTATCAGGTCCACAGTGCCTGCGGCCTTGAGCCAGTTGTCAAAGGAGAGGTTCAAACATGCCCAAGCCATCGCGTACTTAAGCCCTTTGAAACCGGCCAAACCGCCCAGCGTCAGAAGAATGAACCGCCATCGAGGAGGATCTGGGTCCTTCAGACCTGTGTAGAGGTGCTGGCCTTGTACGTCCAGGTAAGGGCGGCATGCAGGTTGTTGGTTGTAGCACCTTTGGTGTTTTCTTGCGTTGCTGTCGTGATGTTGTGTCTCTGCTCGGTGAACTGTTCCTGAAGGTCGTTTAGTGGTTCGCCCTGGGACCTGGAGCTAGCTAGCGTGTGCGTCGCAAACACTGTCACCGGCTCCTGACTAGATATTTTTACAAGCTGGGGCTAGCAATTGCATACTGAAACCGGCCGAGCCTTCCTGGTGTTCTTTTAGAAGATCGCCCTTTTGTCGTTCCTCCCGTTTTGGTGACCGGTGGTGGGTGTTTGCTTGGGCGCTGAGGCACACGACTTTTCAAGCCGGGCCTGAGCAGTCCGTTGGTAGGCTCTGAGGGTTTTCACTGTTCGTCGTGGCAGTGCCCATATATGCGGTAGAAGCGTAGGACAGCATACCTGCTGCACTCAAGTCAAACCTTTGGGAAGTCACTCAGCTGCCATAGCCCACCCCATTCCTGCTTTTGTACATCATGCCGTTCAACCATGTGCACACCCTTTACAGAAAGCCGCACCCAGCAAGCAACTCACAGCCTTCTCTCACCCTCCGCAGGATAACTGGCCACAGCTTTCGTTCCGCCAGCGCACCAACATCGTCCCATCAGCCCCACAGCATGGCAGCCATGGCCTCCCTCGGGCTTTGCTTTGCAGTCATTTTCCTCCTGGCTGCCAGCCCATCCACCTGCGACCAGCTGGACCCAAAGTTGTTTGATCCTGTGGCTCTGGGTCCCCTTCCAGAGACTGACGTTGTCACCATGGCGTCTGCACCCGGGCTCAGTGTGGACGATGAAGGCGCCTATGCCCCCGCCTACATTGAGGACGAGTCTGGCACGGTCCACACCTACACCTACTGCGACCAGGCTTGCCCCGGCGCCACCCAGTGCTGCCTGACCATCGAGGGCAAGGACAACTGCCAGCTGTGCCCCTACATCCGCACCCTCAACTTTGACCACCCCGGCCCCACCGGCGGGGGGGTGACCACCTGCAAGGACAAGCCCTGCAAGGCGGGCCAGAGCTGCACCGACGCCAGCAGCGGCGCAGTGTGCAGCTACACCTGCCCCAAGACCCTCAACTGCGGCGACACCCGGCACTGCACCGCTGGCGCCTCCCCTGCCAAGTGCGTGCTCAACACCGTGGGCGCCCTGTGCGCCAAGCCCTGTGGGGCAGGCAAGGTGTGCAAGGTGGGCACCAACCGCAAGGAGGAGTGCGTGAAGCAGGGGCCGGGGAAGTGCAGCCAGGAGTGCGGCGTGGGGGCGGCCTGCCGCGTGGACGCCTTTGGGTATGGCAAGTGCGTGGGGGTGTGCAACATGGCGTGCGTGGTGGGCAAGGAGTGCAAGGTCATCAAGAACAGGGGGCAGTGCGTGGATAAGCCCAAGCCCAAGCCCGCAGTCTGCAACCTACTGTGCGTGATTGGCAAGGAGTGCAAAGTCGTCAACAACAAGGCGCAGTGCGTGGCCAAGCCCAAGCCAAAACCCACAGTCTGCAACTTACTGTGCGTGATTGGCAAGGAGTGCAAGATCATCAAGAACAAGGCGCAGTGCGTGGCCAAGCCCAAGCCCAAGCCCGCTGTGTGCAACATGCTGTGCGTGCAAGGCAAGGAGTGCAAGATCATCAACAACAAGGCGCAGTGTGTGGCCAAGCCCAAGACCACTTTCTGCAACATGCTGTGCATGGCGGGCACGGAGTGCAAGATCGTCAACAACCAGGCAAAGTGCGTGGCCAAGCCCAAGCCCGCAGTCTGCAACCTACTGTGCGTGATTGGCAAGGAGTGCAAGATCTTCAACAACAAGCCACAGTGCGTGGCCAAGCCCAAGACCACTTTCTGCAACATGCTGTGCGTGCAAGGCAAGGAGTGCAAGATCGTCAACAACAAGGCGCAGTGCGTGGCCAAGCCCAAGCCAGCGGCCTGCAAGCTGGCGTGTGCCAAGGGTCAGCAGTGCAGGGTGACAAACGGCAAGCCCAAGTGCGTTAACACAGGCATCAGCACCAGCGCGCTGCCATAGACGCTTAGCGAGTCTAGATTATGGGTTTGCAAAGTGACAGGCGTGCACCGGTAATTTTTTGGTGAACTGATGAGCAGATCGGTGCCTATATATTTTTTGTGATCCCCCTTTTATGTTATACTTTTGTTGTTGTCTCCACCTTCCAGGCCAGCAAAGGCCTGGTACTTTGTGAATAGTTTGCCAGGCGATCTTTCTGTCCCCCCGTGATGAGCACTGACAAGTGTGATGATGTGAACAACCCTCTACTTTTGCTCTTTTGGCAGTCTTTGTTACCTTTGTGCTGCAGCAGCACGCCTTTTTCAACTTAGGGTCAATAGTATGTTATGATGTTGTACGGGACACATGTTGCGCTATGTTGACTGTCGACTATGGATATGTGCCACCTGCCGGCGCTGTAATTATTGTCATTTTATTGCTTATCAGCAATTATCACAGAAGCAGCTTCAACTGTTGCTCCTGTAACCAATATTTGAGTAAAAACCGACCCTTTAATGGACTTCTCTGAAACAAGTGCTAATAGCGCCATGCCGTGGCAGCACCTTCAGGGCAGGGCACTCATGTTGGCAGGCCATCACAATGCAGTGCAAACCTAAGGCATAATACTGAGGCAACAGTACCATACAGTGCCGGCTACAGAGGCACCCTTGCTGAGGGTGTGTTTGTTTGCTTCATAGCCCATGCGCAGGGCGGCCCAGCCCATAGCATTACATTGCATTGCATTGCATGCTCTGCCTCAGCAGGCGCGTTGGACCTGGCAGCTCTGTTGCACAAAACCCAATAGATTTTTTTACTGTGCTGCAGCAGGTTTTTGAGAAATGTGACAGCACAGGTGCTGTCGGGACTGGGAGCCTGCACCCAAAACCCTGAATAAGATGTGCCACCTGTTGCACATGAGAGGAGCCGAGTCCAAGCTCGGCCTGGGTGTTTAGCTGGGCGATAGCACACTCCAAAAATGATTTCTTCAAAGCGTGCCTGGTACTGATGCAGTGTGATCTTGCCAGTGCAAGCTGCACATATGTGCCAATGTGCCGATGTGCACATCTCTGTGGCATGCCAATGGTTTGTCCCTCAGGATAGGGTTTCGTTAGGGTCAGCATAGGGTTCAGAAAGTGGAGCGTTGCATGCATCAGCGTGCTGTCTTAGGCAATAACAACCACTTCAAGTGTAGACCGACTGTGTCTCTACGCACGTGCGGCACAACAACAAGCCCATATCAAAGCAGCCATACAGCATTCTTCTGGCGAGCCCACCGCCTGACCTTACTTGCCTGACCCCAGCCCCGTACGCCACCTCTATGGCCAACGTATTCGTGTACGGCAGTCTTATGGCTGATGAGGTGCTTCGGCTGTTGATACAGCGCGTGCCTGAGCGCCGGCCAGCGGTTTTGCGGGGGTACGTGCGGTATCGGGTGAAGCAGCAGGCCTTCCCCGCCATAGTGCCAGGGACAAGCACAGACGAAGTAAAAGGGATGGTAGGTTGAGTTTAAAAGGATGTGGTAGTGGGTTGTGGTGGGTGCGGCTACACAGCTGGGCAGAAGGGTTTGGTGTGCATTCCTGATTGGATGGCATGTGGTGGCATATGGCCTTCTGATTGCGTGTGTCGCAGGTATATCTCGATAATAACATAAGTGGATGGTGCCATTTTGAACACAGTGGGCGTGGCTCACAGCGCCGCATATGCATGCATATGCCTAGGCAGCGCCACATGCATGCATAGCTAGTGCAGCACTAGGGTAGCCTACACCATGTGGCGCAAGCTCTGAGGGTTGATCCACTTGTCATGCAGGTGCTGTACGGCCTCAGCGACGAGGAGGTGGTCACGTTTGACGGTACGCCCCCCTAGGGTTTACACCTAGGGTTAGGGTTAAGATAGTTGCTCGAAACCGATACAGGTTATACAGGTTGATTGGTCCAGCGTTTATTGTGTGCTAAAGTTGCACTGCAAATCATATTGCCATGCCTCTCTGGCTGTGCAGTAGAGCTGCAACCACCATCACCACCACCCATCATCACCACCACCACCCCAACCCACATGTGACATTTTGCAATAGTCTCTGCATCAAGGATAGTATTCCCCTTAACAAGGGCGCTGGCACATTTAGAGGTTGATACTGATCCTCCTTGCAGCAACTTAAGGAGGACAGGAATGCCGTGTGGCCACTGTCGGTGGATGCAACGTTGCCACTTAGAGGGCACACAAGTAAACTGTAGCTGCCCCTTAACTTTCATACGGAGTAGTGCTACACCCACAACATACCACCCAACACCGATACTCCCCTTGTACATTGACACCATTGTTATTCCCCCCTTGTCGTAGACTACGAGTCTGAGGAGTACTACAAGGCAGGGGTGGTGACGCACGTGGAGGATCAAGGGGAGGTGGCGGCAGACGTGTATGTGTGGAAGGAGAAGTTCAGGTGGGGCGTGCATGCGTGTGTTTGTAGGGAGGGCAACCCCTTTGGTAAGGGCGGACTTGCCAATCCCACTTGGCGTGGCATGCTGTTGGGGTCTGGCACCGCTTGCATGCAATTGTTGAACATTGCGCTTTTGAAAGGGTGTGGAGTGTGTCACAGAAAATGCGTAACAACTGATTCGCAGTGCGCCTACACTATTTAACAGCCTGCGCAATGATGCATTTTGCAACCATGTGAATTTGCTCAACAGCCTGCGCAATGATGCATTTTGCAACCATGTGAATTTGCTCAACAGCCTGCGCAATGATGCATTTTGCAACCTTGTGAATTTGCTCATCATTCAAGGAATATAATCATCATATACATGGCGCTTGTATAGTGCCTTTGCCGGATACATCCCAAAAGATCCCAGAAGACTGCATGATACGCATTGTTCCCCCTTCCTGATGTGGATGTCCCTCCCCTTGTAGGTCCATGCTGGATCCCTCCCCCTGGAGCTACGAGGAGTTCCGCAGTGCCCACCTGGGCGCCTACGTGGCCATGGTGGAGCGATACGTGGCGGCGGTTGGGGAGGGGGCAGGGGGGGAGTGGGATTACAAGGAGGACGTGGGGGAGGAACAAGGGGAGCGATGATGGCGGGGATGGATGTGCCGAAGGTGGATGGGGTGGGAGGGTAGGGTGGGGTGGGGTGGACGACAGGATTGGGTGTATTTTTGGGCAGGACATTTCTTGAGGGGCGGCTAAATCAGGGAGTTATTGATATGGCGTTTTTCGACCTCTGATAATTTATATGTCCTTGTATTGCGTATCTAAAACGTTTACACTTCAACACTGTGCGCTGGTAAACTTTTGGCATACTCTGTATAGTAACTATTTCAAACATCGAGGAGAAGTTTCCTGCAGGAAATCAATTCTGTACTGCTGTTGTCACACTATGGCACGAGGACATAAGTCAGCGCGGTATACGCAATGCAGCCAGCCAAGTCGGATAAGTGGGCTTAATTTATAATTGTGAATATTGGTGAGATGGGAGTACCTCTGTTCTTTTTTTGCCACATTGGAGTGATTCAGAATCTTAGACTATCTGGCCCAGGGTTCACAATGTGTCATATGCTATGTACATCCTCACGGGGTGGATGTATGAGATCACAGCCTTATCCGCCAATGGCATGTACTTCCTCACGCAGTGTCTACAATGATATGCACCATTATTGGTCCAGGCTGGGCCAATGGTTGCTGCCTGCCATGAGGGATAGGGCTGCGTTGGCGCCAAAGCGCTTTGGAGTTCCTTTGTTGCAATGCCACCCGCCATGGGCCCAAGCCCTGCTTGCAGCAGCAAGGTCATAAGGCCACATGTCATTGATATCAGGCAATGCCATGCATGCATGATGCCAGGCCGGGCCCTCACTACACATTTGAAGCTGTCTTTAAGTCAATGATTGTTTCAGCCGTTACTCCAAGTTTCGAACTGGCAATCGTGCGGCATGCCATGGCGCCGGGCGCACCACTTGCAACTGCGCCAGGCCCTGCCCGGCAGGTTGGTTGCCTTCATTGGCACGCAGGCCACAAGTACTCAGCTGCCGGCATACTAAGAAGAAAGAAAGAAAGCCACAAAATGCCCCCACACGCGGCAGCACACCACATTCAGCAAAGTACAATCTGTTTCAAATAATTATTGAGAGCAGGGCAATAACGCTGCAAGGTGGCGAGCAACATATGGCATGATGGTGCACTGGTGTGCCATGTTGGGCATCACATAGCTACTCACAGCTGCTGCAGCTTTGAAAAGGTCCCTGGGCTGCCCCATTCAGGCGCCAGCTCCCCACTCAAATGGTTCCTGTACAGCCACCTGCAAGGATATACCATGTGGTTTTCAATGCGAATGCAGCAGCCATGGCGTTGACTGAGTAGCAGCGCATGGCAGGAAGGTGCAATAGGTAGCATGGAACACAAATGCCGGCTCAAACAGCTAAATTAGCCCATGTATGAAGAGAGCAATGTGTACGGGAGCGCTCCCGCCAACAGGAACCCCACATCAGGGTAAGTTAGCACATCAACCACCATAGAAAGGCAGGATGGAATGCATGCCCTGGCGTCACTGCATATAATCACACCATTCCAGCTGGTACGCACAGTAAGTGCAGCTCTGGCAGGTGTGGGAGGCCAATGGGGAGGTCACCGAGGTTGCAGGAGATGCCTCTGTCACCCCACCTGCACACCAAAATCGCACAGCACTTGAGTGCATCTACATTGCCACCAGGAAAAAGTAAGGCACCCACATTATAATAATCAGGTACGGGGAGGAACAAGAGACCGCTGGAGCAAAACCACAGGCAGAATGGCAAAACCACGGACACAGTATTTGTAATATTTGACATCCGCAATGAATAAACCATCCCAGTGGTCACGCCACACAGACCAGAACCATCCACCACACACACCATGGCAGCATCTGGCCAGTGCATCTCATGCCATTCACTAGTGCACCTCACTGAACGTTGCATACCAATGGACCTAATTCCGCGTTGCGCGTTTCCTTCCTTCCTGTCCATGGACGACAAACCATCTTTTCCCACTTACTTGATGGCCCACCTCCACCTCCACTCCTCACCACTCCTTAAAGGGCAGCTCCACATCCCACCCCAGCCAGGAGCCAGTTGGGTCAACCGCATCTGCTAACTCCAACAGCACATGCCTGCGAGGACATAGCACAGCCGTTCATGGTGGACACTAACAAGGGAACAACACACTGCACTGCTAGAACAGAGGAGCATAACCACTGTAAGCACCAGTGACTTGACCCGTCGCTTGATGACAAATGTTGGATGATCCGATGGTGTCCCCATATAGGTGTTTCAAGCAGCAGAACAACACTGTGATTATGATGAGGTGGACACATGTGCATGATTGATCAATACCCCCCCGCCAGATGGAGGGCGCTGTGCAGCACATGGCGTGGCAGCACAGGCACCAATGGCAGCGTACCTTTCGTCAACTGCTGCAGGCTGGACGTGGCGCAGAGGCTGATGAACCGCTGGGGCTAGAGCGCCCACCATTGGAGCAGGATCACTCTGCTGTGTGGATGGGACAGGACCAATCTGCTGGGTGGCTGGCTGGTTACTTGAAGCCGATGTATCATCACCCCCGCCACCGCCCCCACCATCGACACTGCCATCGCCACCGTCACCACCGTCGCTGCTGGCGCCACTACCTTGCCCCGCAGCAGTCTGCGCCCAGCGCCACACAGTGATAACAACAAATTACATATGCACCATGCACCATACCCTGCAAATACAAGTCAATGAGGGACAGGATGCACACCATTCTGTATGCCAGGGGCACACCAGCTATGAGGAAGCATGCATATATATTGACGTTATGACCAACCACAACACATTAGACTGGGCGAACTTTGCAGGGACAGGGTGCATCCAGGACAACTTGGGGTGCAATGGGAGTGAGAGTTTTGACTTTATAAAAAAAATCCAAGTTACCGTAAATATTTATCTCATATTTAATTTCATAATTATTAATCATCAAAAAAGAAAAGCACTTTGCATTCAAGATAATACCAACTCTTCTAATTGCCCTATTCCCGAGCCATGTACGTGGCACCACGGCCCGGCGCTGTCAAGCCACCAACCAACAGAACGACAAATCCTCCACAAGCCTCCACACGCCACGCACCTGCAACTCCTTAGAATACTCCACTGAGGGCTGATTGAAGAACTGGAGGTGCTGCGTTAACGTGGTCCCTGACTCAGTAGGCAGGGGCAGCTGCAGCACGATGGGCGTCGACTCCTTCCCGCAATAGGTCAACACCCTGACTGAGTCTGGTAGGGAGCCAGCGCGTGGCAGCTCCACTGACCAAAGGCCTCCGAATGGGAGAGAAATGGTCAAGCTGGTGAGCTTGCTGAGATGAGCTACATGCAGCTTGGGCATCCCTCCAAACCCTTGCTGAATGGTGAGGTTGCACAGCTGTGGCATGCCGCCAAGGGCTGACAACCACCCACGCCCATCGGCGCCTGTCCAGTCCGTTCGGCCATTGACGTCCATGCGCAGGACTGACAGGTTGCCAAGTGGCGGGAGGCGCGGCGGGGAGCACCACTCGTCCTCGCCACCCCAGGTAAGGGAGAAATCCAGGGAAGTGAGGCGCTGCAGGCTTGACAGGGCTCCCACAGCTGCTGACAGGGCGGTGAGGCTGAGGTCGACCACTTGGAACGGCTGCACGCCATCGCGTGGCACGTGTAGCTTCAGCTCTAGGCTTTGGAGGACGGTGAGTGCACCAATTGCTTTCACAAACTCCTCGACCTTCCTCCTGTTGTTTTTCTCCCGGGAGATGGTCCACAGCAGGCCCAAGGATGGGAGGCTGGTGAGCTGGCCCAGCGCCACCACATCTTGCAGCCAGGTGGCTATGCGCTTGGGACCCAGGTGCAGCTTGGTCAGCGACTGCAGGCGCTCCAAGCTGGCGCCTTGCACAAGCGGGTGCAGCGCGGCAGGTGTGTTGTTGAAGTCCATGTGGGTGGTGTGGTCCAACCTTGGCTGCAAGGCCCCGTGGGCTTTGGTGAGGAACTCCACCAGCTCTAGGTGCTCTGCTGACGAATGGCTGGGGGGCCAGGTAATGCGCCCCCATGCTGCGCTGGGCCCTTGCAGGGCCTGCTGCCAGCCCTTGCACACCGCCTGGGCGCGCACGCGCCCAGCCACAGGCAGCCACCCCAGCACCTCCTGCAGGAGGGCTTCTGGCAGGGAGTGGATGGGGTTGGGCAGACGGTGGTGATCAGCCATGGCGGGTGGCGATGGAGGTGGCTCCACGGTGGCTGGCTCCATGGTGGCTGCCTCCAATGGGGCTGGTTTGAAAGGTGGAGGTTGTGGGTCCATCACCTGCGCAGCACACTTGGGGTCAAGCTTGCTGACACTTTCAACTTGAAGGCAGTCGTTTTTGCGCATGGTGGTGATGCCATCCAGATGTTTTGGGCACTGCCTGGTCCTATGCCCCAGCAAAGCGCACCTGACACCTAGTGCATACCCAGGCGGGTAACATGGTGGGTATCTGTCGTATCCTGACATCCTGTGGATATGACAAGGGGTATAGATGTACAAAACCTATATTGGGGAAGGTACCAGGGTTCTGTGCAGCAACCCTCGGCAGTAGAAAAGTGCTTGCATGGAAATGAGAGCAAACACACGCATGCTCACCTTAGGTGGTACCAGCACGCTCAAGGAGGTGTTCACCTCCAGTTCAACCTCTTCAACAGCAAAGGTGGAAGCAGGTTTCCTGCCGATCACGTCCTGCCCAACTATCACCAAGGAGACTCCAAGATGGGTGATGCCACCATGATGTTCTCCATGCTCAATCAACTGGAGCCTTGCAAGCCAACCCCTATTTACCTAATGCCAACCGGCGTTTCAGAGTCACCACTGTTGATGGTGGTTTCAAACCAGGTCCACCTCGCTTCCCCCTTCCCAAACTGTACTCCACTCGATGTTTGTTCCCCGAAGGGAGGAATAAGGTACCCGTCGCCAAAACCTTTGGAAATGTGACTGCAAAGAACCTGCATGCAAGCATATATAGCGTGATACCAGGACCTGTGCATATTTACAGACCGTCGGAACTTGCAGGACTCGAATCATGCATATGCATGCATGCATGCATCCATGCATGCATGCATGCATGCATGCAGCTGGACCAGTGATACCACCCCCACCCCCACCTGCTGGTGGTTGACCACCACCACCATCGCCGACTGCCCTCACCCACTTACCGGTGTCCCTGCCATGGCATGCCATCCGCTAGTGGACCCTAGGGTTTTTTACCTTTGGACACAATGCATGCATGCATCTGGCGGTTTGGGTATTATTTGCACTGCAGCTTTTCCTTGACTTTTATAGCGCCAAGTTTTCACCAGAGGTACCCGTCCTGGTATCTTGTCTTAAGCTGCGACAAAACAATGGCCCTGTACCTCGCCCAAAAGCCTTAGCTAAGGCCATGTACCTCTTGAACAAAACATGCAATCACCCTGTTCGTTTGCTCTTTGCACACC
The DNA here is from genome assembly GCA_032358255.1 of Heterotrichella gracilis. Classification (NCBI taxonomy): domain Eukaryota; class Xanthophyceae; order Tribonematales; family Xanthonemataceae; genus Heterotrichella; species Heterotrichella gracilis. Next base: position 104,779 of record JAULBX010031039.1, read on the forward strand.
CTGATAGCGGATTCTCGCCTAATTGCGTTCAGCTCTGAAGAAACCACAGACGCACACAGGTGGAAGTGCGTGTGTCACAAGCTTGATACCACTCAGTGAGAGTGTAGTCCAAGGGCCCAAACAGCCCAATACCGGGGTGGTCGTCATACAAGACTGCTGTGCTGGACACCCTTCTCCACCCGTTCCCTCTTGCAAGTCTCCATCGCCTTGCAACGTCTGGCATGGCAGGCGTGTTCAGGCGCCTCTGCACAGGCCTAAGACTGCAGGCCCACAGGTGTGCTTGGAATACCAGCCCCAAATGTTGACTCAATGTGCAGAAAACTATAGAGCCTTCTCGGCCCCACTAGGCCCCAGTTCCTCGTACTCATCGCTGCAAGATAGCTGCGCGCATTGTGCTCTGGGCTGTGTGCTAATATCGCCCTTTTGTGCAGGAGCCATCAGGGCATGACAGCTAGCTATAGCTGGAACGGTCGTGACGCTACTGGCCAGGCATCAATGGCTGCACCTGCGAGCTTCAGGGTGCGCTGCATGGCATTGTGGCTCTTTATTGCGGTCTCTTGGGTTTCCGCAGTTTCCCTGCAGTGCAGCTTTATCAGGGGCAGCAGAAACCCTTAACCCTGAATGTGAGAAGGGGGCACTGCCTGTTCCTAGTAGTTCCCTGGTAGTTCCGGGGGCAAGTGGAAGTATGTTGTGCCCTCTTTGCCATTCCTTGCCGCGAAATCTGCCTGTTCATTTTGCATCGCAATGTGTTCCTATTCAAGTCCTCTATTTTATTCAACACATCAAACGAGGCCAAAACCAACCCGTGTCACCCCTGGTGCCCCTTTTTCCAATGCAGATTGCTCCGTTTGCCAGCCCACCCCACTGCGCAAGCTTTGGTAAGAGCAGGAGCAGTTCACCGGCCAGCAGCAGTGGCAGGCATCAGCTCACCCGTTCAGCCCCTCTAGCGCCTCATGCCATTGGGCCGTCAGAGCAACCCAGCGACCCCTCACCGTTGCAGCCTTGCGTGAGTGCTTCATCTCGTTCTAGTTTTCCTTGGCATGAGCTGCTTACAAGCTTTGAACACCTTGGGTTGACATTTGACTGTATGTAGCTGGTGTGCAAGATTGATTTTTGACCAGGGGCTGTACCTAATCGTGCAAGCAACCGGAGTCTAGGTCTTGGATAAGAGTCTCTTGTTCTGGGAAAATTGAGGGGAGGTGTAGGAGGTGACTTTGAGCATACACTTTAATTATGGGCGGTTACTCTAACACACTGGCTGGTTTTGCATGCAGTGGTCGGCTGCTTGGCTTGAGGTGGTCTCTGCTCAAGCAGATGATTGGGAGGCAGATGTGGCGGTTGTGGAAGATCGCCTGCGCGAAGCAAGGGGCAATCATGCGAAGGCGCTTGCTGATGGCCACGAGGAGGTGGCGGAGTTTTGGCAAACACAGGTCGATCGCGATGAAAAAAGAATACAGGGCTTGGTGGACATGGTGGCGGCTCTGCGTGCAGGTACGGATTAGTTTTTCTTTGCCTGGGTACACATGAAACAGATCCTGCTGCTACCAAATTCCAAGGCTTGGCCGATCAACATGCAAGCTCAAACTGCTTTTGCACAGCCAGCAGCATGGACGACTCCCCCCCTTGCGGCCCTTTTGCTGCATTTTAATAATTAAGGGCTGAATTGGACCACTAGGAAGGCAGCGAGGCACATGGAACCGTTGATATAGTAAATGATTGAAATAACTGCAGTATTTCACGCTTCTTCAAAAATGCGCGACTCAGTGCTTCCATACATGTGTGTATTGCAAAGATATCAGTGGCAGGTGCGCGTCTGCTGGGGAAGGATACAGGTTTCCTGCCATGTCCTTCTGCTGACATCAACTCTAAGCTTGCAAAGTTGGAGTGGGTGCGCAACGACGGTGCTGTTTATTTGATGGGGCTGGGGGATACGCTCCACCTTCACCTGGGCGCATCAATCAGGGCTGGCAGCTATGGTCCAGGCCTTGGGCAGACCCTCCAGGTGAGCTGTGGCTTGATGTGATTTCTTCAGGCGCCCTCACATGTTTGATTCAACTGATTTACAATCTCCTTCAAAGTTCAGCACCTGATTTGACATTCTTGCCGAGAACAGGAAGTGCATGGGGCCAATCTGCTTTTCCCAAACTTATTTTGAAACTTCCCAAATCGGACATCTGTGCCTTGCAGAGGATGGGGGCTCAGGCAGTTGACATTGGCGCCGAAGAATGCCCTGGGAAGGGCTGGTGGGAGGCGGACTGGTCGCAGGCCATCCTATGCCATCCATGTTCCCAGGCTGAGAACTCGTGCGCAGCTGATGACTTTCTGGCGATGGCGGAAGAGGGCAAGCCAGCAGAGTATTTGGTGGCGCAGCTGCACATCTGCTTGCATGTGCTCCACATGTGGTGGATGAGCCGCATGATGCCTGCAGGGGATCCCAACCTTGTTCCCATCCTTGAGAAATACCCCTTTGCGCCCCTCCTTTCCGCCAAGGACTTGGTGTACAACATCTGTGAGGAGGTGCCCGTCCTGACTGAGTCCCCCTATGATGAAGATGAGGGGGAGGAATACGTTGAGGGGGCTGATGAGGAGGACTAACTGAGGACATTGGGTCCAGCGGCAATGAGGAGGCGGAGGAGTGAGCATAAGGTTACTTGGTGCATTTGTGGGCATTCCAGTAACAATTATTAGGATGTACAATACTTATACGAGCGTTTTGCCTTTTTATCAATGGCATTCAGAATCAAGCAAGCAGCATTACCCATAATCTGATGGGAATTTATGTAATGGTGTCGGCATGGCCCTTCCACAGCAAGGGTGGCAAATGGGTACATATTTTGGAGAGTAGCTACCTCCTGACAGAGTTTAACCGTTGCCATGGCAACATGTTGCATCCAACTTCTCCATGTACCCTTCTTGTTGCTAATATCCCTATCTTAGACTCGTATGCGCTTGACCAAAACCAGGCTGCATAAATAGGAATTCTTTTTCTATCTTATTTCATGCCGTGCCTGGTGCTGCATATTTCGCTGCGGATTCTGTATCAAGAGCATTCATTTTGTGCAATTGCCTGCCCTAGCTGCCCATACGTTGCAATTGCATACATGCACATGAGAATGATAGGTATGCTAGACCGCACCTCCATATTTAATTTAATGCATGCAATACTCCTTTGCAGGCAAGACGGAGGGGTTCGAGCTTGACCCTGCGCAGGCCATAGTGGCTGCGCACAGCACTGAAACGTTCAAGATTATAAGTGCCGCTGGCTGCCTACTGGCTGTATGAACCCCGCTGTTTGCAGCTCAAGTTAGGCGCAATTAGATCACTGGACAACACATGTCCACTCTGTTGTCATTGGATCCACCAACATTGCTCCAAGGGGACCCTGGACAGTCTCCTCGACTTTGAGCTCCCTACCTCCATATGTACAGTCCTCTCCCTTTCACACAATTACAAGCCATTGCCATCACACGCATATGTGCCATATTATTTACACCGCTGGCTGCCAATTAACTCATAGCCAGCAAGGGGTACAACAGACACCATCAGCCCACACAGGGCGCTGGAACATTATTAACATCTACACTATCATGTACTCCCAACCCACAGTGGGACACCCAAAATGCAAAACTCCTAGCCTGCACACCCAATACACCTAGCACCGTGTCTCCGTATGCCCATGCCACACGGCGCACAGGCCCAACGGCGGGTGGGTGGGTGGAGGATGGGGTTCCACCCTAGCTAGGGTAGCCCTAGGTGGACCCTAGGGTTTTGGACACAATGCATGCATGCATGTTGTTTAAAACCCAGTACTGGTCGTGCATTGCGGCAACTCCCTCGGCATTTTATAGCGCTTGTTGAAATCCGGTTGCCCACCCTGTTGTCGTGTCTTGACTTGCGACAAGATACCGCCCCTGGACCTCGCCCAATAACCTTGAGTTTTAACACAATTGCCTCAACTGCCCCGTGAAAATATATATATGCTTCGTTTGCTCTGTGTTCACCCTGATCAGCGGTTTCTTGTATATATGTGTGAAGCTCCGAGTAAACCACAGACGTTCACAGGTAGAGGTGCGTGTGTCACAAGGTAAGGCTTACCGCCTAGATATCTCGCAGTGGGTACAGTGGGAGTGTAGTCCAAGGGGCCAAAGAGCCCAAACCTGGAGTGGTCGTTGTACAAGGGACTGCTGTGCAGGACGCCCATTTCCACCCGCTCCCTTTTGCGATCCTCCATCACCTTGCAGTGTCTGGTATGGCAGGCGTGTGCAGGAGCCTTTGCACAGGCCCGAGACTGCAGGCCCACAGGTGTGCTTTGAGTAACAGCCCACTAGCCGCAAGCTTGTTTCTTAAGACTGGAGTGTGCAGAAACTATAAAGCCTTCTCAGACCACTAACCCCACGTTCCTCGCTGCAAGATAGCTGCGCGCATTGTGCTCTGTGTGCTAGCTGTGTGCTAGCTGAATATTCCATGCTAGCGCTAATGTCACACGTTTGTGCAGGAGCCAGGAAAGCTGGAAGACCACTAAGACCACTGGCAAGGTGTCAATGGCTGCAGCTGCGAGCTTCAGGGTGCGCTGCATGGGATTGGGGCTCCTTGTTGTGGTCTCTTGGGTTTCCACGCAGTGCAGCTTTAATGAGGCAGCAGAAACCCTGAACCCTGATTGTGGGAGGGGGGCACTGCCTTTTCCTAGTTGTTCCGGTGCTGCGCCCTCTTTGCCATTGCTTGCCGTGCCAGTCTGCTTGTTCCTTTTGCATCGTATCTTGTTCCTAATCAAACAGATTTCATAAATTCTCTATTTTATGTCAGCACATTAAGCATGCTGGGCCTTGCAAGGGCAAAACCAACCCCTGCCACCCCAGCTGCTCACCTGGTGCCCCTCTTTGCACTGCAGATTGCCCCTTTTGCCAGCCCACTGCGCTGCGCCACCTTTGATAAGAGCTCAAGCTACTCAAGCAGTACACCGGCCAGCAGCAGTGGCAGGCGCCAGCTCACCCGTTCATCCCCTGACCCCATTGAGCAAGGGCTTGTGGAGCAACCCAGCGACTCCTCACCCATGCAGCCTTGCATGAGTGCTATTCTCCTTCCAACTGACCTTGAGTTGCTAGCCTTACGTCGCTTACAAATTTAGAACAACCTGGGTTGATGGCTAACTACAGCCCCTGCTTAAAACTTAATTATAATCCCACAAATTTCCAGTCCAACCTTGGATACAAGTCCCCAGTTCTAGGAAATTCAGCGTAAGGAAGGAGACTTTGAGGTATACATTTTAATTTGAGAAGCTACTGTAACAATCTGGCTGGTTTTGCATGCAGTGGTCAGCTCTTCTGCTTGACAAGGTCTCTGCTCACATACAGGACAATGAGGCAGATGTGGCGGTTGTGGAAGGTGACCTGCGCGAAGCAAGGGACAAGTGTGCCAAGGCGCTGGCTGATGGCAACCAGGAGCTCGCGGAGTTCTGGCAAGAAGAGGTTGCTCACGACGAAAAATTTCTGAAGGGGATGGTGGAAAGGTTGGGCGCACGGCGTGCAGGTATGTGTCTTTGTTGCTTGGGTCCATATGGAACACAGCCTACTGGTGCTATACTGACAAGGGCCCAGCCAATTTCCTCCAAGTTCAAACTGCTTCTACACAGCCAGCAACACCTTTTTGCAGTTTAGCAAGACTCATTTTTTGGTGGGGGCTATGCTTAATTGCTATGCCGCCTTATGCACGCTTTTGGTGTTTATTTTATTTTCTTTTCTTTTCTTTCAAGCGTGAAGTCAATGTTGTTCCACGCATGCTGGGTACTAAGCAGGGGGTTGGGAGAAAATGTATTTCAAGCACCATCCAAATTTGTTTGGACCCCCCAGCCTGCAGCGACCAGACCCCACCCCCACCCCCACCCCTCACTTTTTATTGTAATATGGCTGATTTTGACCTTCAGGAAGGGCACTGAGGCTCTCTGGACCAGCCAAATGTACACATGACACCTTTTTATGAATGTACTGAATAATTTATAGTAGCTTTCAAAGTAATTTGATTTTTTTGGTTATTAAAATACTGCATTAATTACTATCCATAGTACTCTGAATTTATAATTAAATATCATTGGTGTCCACCGGGAGTTGTGGCTGCTCCTACCTTGTTAATGGTGCGTATACGTGCAAGTTCCCTGTGTGTGTTTCACGAGTGTGTGGGTGCATTATGTAGGTGTATACAGGAAAATAAACACGCGACTCAGTGATTCCTGTGTATACTGTGTAGACTGCAGTGGCATCAGTGGCAAGTGGGCCTCCGTTGGGGAAGGATACAGGTCTCATGCCATACCCTTCTGGTGACGTCAACTCTAAGCTTGCAAAATTGGAGTGGGTGCGTTACGACGGTGCTGGATGTTTGAGGAGTCTGGGGTACATGCTCCTCTTTCACCTAGGCCAATCAATCAGGGCTGGCAGCTATGGACAGGGTCTTGGACAGACCTTCAAGGTGAGCTGTGGCTAGCTGTGACCGCTGCAGGCTGTCTCGGTTTGTTATCAACTCTACATAAATGAGTTCAATAAATGGGTTTCAATGCAAGTGTGGACTACCTCAGCCCTGTCAAACTGCATAAGTATGATATATATGTGAATAGTGAGGCTGTCAACACAATTGCAATGTGGGTGTTCAACACGTACCTACTAGGTAAGTAGCAGGTGCCTGAGATCTGGAAGAGCTGCTGACATGTAATTCCATTTGTGTACACTCCGTTACTCTTTTATGTTGATTCCTAGCTTTGTCTGGTTTTAAACAATTGATAAAAACCAGGCAAAGTAAATAACATAAGATAGTAACACCTTGCACCACCGGAAGGCACAGGTAAAACAGAACTTTACAGATGCAAGTTACCTTAACAGATGCAGGTTATTATTGTAGAGGATTTACTTACAGCCCTAGCTGTTGCACAACGTGCTTACAGTGTAGCCCTTGCCCCCTGGGATGCATCTTGCTCTGTTCCCGCTCATGCGCTTCACTGGTGAAGTCTCTAGCATACGCATGGGTAACAAATTCAAGGGAGCATGCATGCCATATCAGTTGCTGGAGTCTTGAAAGTGTTGGACCTGAATTCAAATCTCCTTTAGAGTACAGCGCCTAAATTTATAAACTGTAAACTCCCGGGAAATGGAAGTGCATATACGCCAAATTGGATTGAATCTGCTTTTCCATATTGGACGCTTGTCCTCTGCAGAGGATGGGGTCGCTGGCAATTGACATCGGCGCCAAAGAATGCCCTGGGAAGGGCTGGTAGGAGGCGGACTAGCCGCAGGCCATCCTATGCCATCAAGTTCCTGGGACGAATATGCGCGGGCAGTTGATGACTTTCTAGCGATGGCAGCAGAGGGCAAGCCAGCAGAGTATTTGGTGGCGCAGCTGCACATCTGCTTCTGGTGGATCAGTCACAAGTCGCCTGCTAGCAATCCCGACCTTGTTCCCATTCTTCAAAAATACCCCTTTGCGCCCCTCCTTGCTTTCCAAGATTTGGTGCAAAACATATGTGAGGAAGTGCCCGTCCTGGCTGAGCCATGCATGGTGCCCCTCTATGATGATGATGAGGAGGAGGAGGAGGACATTGGGCCTGGCAGCGATGAGGCGGCGGAGGAGTGAGCATCAGGTTAAGAAGGAGGGGTACAATTCTGTGACAAGTATTGTATCTTGCATTAAGATCATTGACAGATGGCCCGCTAGGGCAATAGGCATATACTGGCTGGCCAATATTCAGGCAGTATATAGCCGTATTTTATGGAAAGTCGGTGGATATATTGGCTCTATATCAACTTTTCACATGGTTACAAGCCAACACACGCACATCTGGCGGACTATTTACTCCACTGGCCGCCTAGGCCACCTATTAGCTCGGAGCCCGCAAGGGGTACAACCATCAACAGACACCTGCAGCCCACACAGGGCGCTGGAACGTTGTTAACACCCTACACCATCATGTACTCCCAACCCACAGTGGGGCACCCAATTGCAATACTGCCAGCCCGCACACCAATACTCCTAGCACCGTGTCTTCGTATGCACAGGCCACACACCGCAGAGGCCCAACGGCGGTGGGTGGTTGGGGTTGGGTGGAGGATGGGGTTCCACCCTAGCTAGGGTAGCCCTAGGGTGGACCCTAGGGTTTTGGACACATTGCAATGCCTGCATGCATGTTGTTTAAAACCCAGTACTGGTCGTGCATTGCGGCAACTCCCTCGGCATTTTATAGCGCTTGTTGAAATCCGGTTGCCCACCCTGTTGTCGTGTCTTGACTTGCGACAAGATACCGCCCCTGGACCTCGCCCAATAACCTTGAGTTTTAACACAATTGCCTCAACTGCCCCGTGAAAATATATATATGCTTCGTTTGCTCTGTGTTCACCCTGATCAGCGGTTTCTTGTATATATGTGTGAAGCTCCGAGTAAACCACAGACGTTCACAGGTAGAGGTGCGTGTGTCACAAGGTAAGGCTTACCGCCTAGATATCTCGCAGTGGGTACAGTGGGAGTGTAGTCCAAGGGGCCAAAGAGCCCAAACCTGGAGTGGTCGTTGTACAAGGGACTGCTGTGCAGGACGCCCATTTCCACCCGCTCCCTCTTGCGATCCTCCACCACCTTGCAGTGTCTGGTATGGCAGGCGTGTGCAGGAGCCTCTGCACAGGCCCAAGACTGCAGGCCCACAGGTGTGCTTTGAGTGCCAGCCCACCAGCTTGTAGCTTGATACTGAAGTGTGCAGAAAACTACAGTGCCTTCTCGGGCGCACATTCCTTGCTGCAAGATAGCTGTGGGCTTTGTGCCGTGGAACTGTATGGTAACATTGCGCCGTTTGTGCAGGAGCCAGGGGAGCTGGAAAACTATTAGCAAGGTATCAACTGCTGCGAGCGGCAGGGTAAAGCAGGGTGTGCGTTGCATGGCAATGTGGCTTATAATATGGGCTCTTGGTTCCCGCGCAGTGCAGCGTTAGTGTGGGCACCTGAGACCCTGGATGTGAGAGGGGGACGCTGCTGTTTCCTAGCAGTTCCTGTGGCAAGTGGAAGTGTGCTGTGCCCGTTTTGGCTTGGCACGCAGTATGCCTACACCTGACCCTGCCTTTTCCAAAAACACTCCTTTTGCATTTCATTTGTATTCCAGTCACAGCATTTATATTTTTTATCTAAACAAGTTAAGTCAACACATTAAGCGAGGCCAACCCCTGCCCCTTTTTGCACTGCAGATCAATATCGCTTTTTTTGCCAGCCCAGTACTGCGCTGCGCAACCTTTGGTAGGGACACTTCACCGGCCGGCAGCAGTGGCAGGCGCCAGCTCATCCATGCATCCCCTGACGCCATTGAGCAAGGACAAGCAGAGCAACCCAGTGACTCACCTTTGCAGCCATGTGTGAGTGCTCTACTCAACCCAACTTCCCTTCTGAGTTGTGTAAGCTGCATGCATACCTGGAACAGCCAGGCTGATGTCCCACTACAGCCCTGGTCAAATATTAATCCCGCAAATCAGGGTCCAACCTTGGGTAAAAGTCTCCAGCATTGAAAATTGAGGGAAGGAGACATTGAATATGCAGTAATAATTTAAAAACTTGAGTAATTGCTCTAACACTCTGGCTGGTTTTGCATGCAGTGGTCAGCTCATCTGCTGAAGATGGTCTCTGCATTTATCAAGGATGACGAGGCAGATGTGGCGGATGTGGAACGTCGCCTGCACACAGTAAGGGAGAAATGTGCCAAAGCGCTTGCTGATGGCAACCAGGAGCTGGCGGAGCACTGGCAAGAAGCAGTTGATCAAGATGAAGAAATTTTGAAGGTCGTGGTGGACAGGGTGGATGCGTACCGTGCAGGTACTGACTGCTGCTGTGTCGCACTATGGTCTGCCAACCATTGTCTTCTGTCTGCCTGGAGGTTTCAATCCCAGCCACGGTACCCTCCAGAGTTGTGGCTGCTCCTTCCTTGCTGCTGGTGCCAGGAAGTTCCTTCTGCGCGGCACGCACGAGTGTGTGGGTGCATTACATAGGTGTGTACAGGAAAGTAAACACGCGAGTCAGTGCTTTCCTGTGTGTTTTGCAGTGGCCGCAGTGGCGAGTGGGCCTAAGCCGGGGAAGGACACAGGTCTCCTGCCGTGCCCTTCTGGTGACATCAACTCCAAGCTTGCAAAGTTGGAGTGGGTGCGCAACAAGGGTGCTGGGTTCTTGAAGCTCCTGGGGCATTCGCTCCACTTTCACCTGGGCCCATCAATCAGGGCTGGCAGTAATGGACCGGGCCTTGGTCAGACCCTCAAGGTGAGCTGTTCAGGGTTTATGGTTTTAGGGTTTAGGGTCAACCCTAAACCACCCTAAAACAACCCTCAAGGTGAGCTGTGGCTAGCTGTGAGTTCTACAGGCTCCCTCATATTTATGTCTGCATTAATTGCAAGTGTGGACTAGTCAGCTCTGTCAAATTGCATGCTTGAGAAGTGACGCTGTCAACACAATTGTGGATGTTCCAACACCCACCCAGAGGGTGCCCGACAGGAACTGATGACATGTATTTGCATTCACGGTGCAAGGTATTACTTTTATGTGTTGTTTACTGTATCTGCTTGGTATACAACAATGCACAGGCTCAAAACGACCACTGTCCAAGGTAGGCACAATAAAGGATTTACGTACAGCCCCAGCCCTAGCTGCAGTGCACTACTGTAAGTAAGTAAGTAAGTAAGTATTTGCTTTCCAGCTTTGAAGCCAGGTTAGCCAGGTGCACTACTGTGCTTGTACAATAAAGTCACTGCCTGACTGTGATGTACTCATATTTCCCCTCACTGATCCTGCTTATGCGCTTTGCTGTGAAGACACTAGCATACGTACGGGTAATTCAAGGGAGCATGCATGCCGTGTCACTTGAGTTACAGTCTCAACGGTGGTTGGCCTGAAATATAATCCCATGATTTGATGGCACCTGATTGGATTTATATACCAGGAACAGGAAGTGCATGGGTGCCGTTCTAATTTCCCCAATTTGCGTTTCCTTATTGGATGTTTGTGCTCTGCAGAGGATGGGGGCGCAGGCAGTTGACATCGGTGGGGAGGGCTGGTGGGATGCGGACTGGTCGCAGGTCATCCTACACCATCCACACCATTCACAGGGCCAGTATGCGCAGGCAGTTGATGACTTTCGGGCAATGGCAGCAGAGGGCAAGCCAGCAGAGTTTCTGGTGGCGCAGCTGCACATCTGCTTCTGGTGGATCACATGCAATGCAGGGGAGGGGAATGACCTTGCTCCCATTCTTGAGAAATACCCCTTTGCGCCCCTCGTTGCCATGGAGAATTTGGTGTTCAACATCTGGCAGGAGGTGCCCGTCCTCGCTAAGCCCTGCACCCTCTATGAATGGTGGCATGATGAGGATGACTTTGATGATGATGCTGACGAGGAGGAGGAGGAGGGCATTTGGTTCAGCAGCGATGAGGTGGCGGGGGGGTGAGCACCAGGTGAGTTGATGCATTGTGAACCTTTGTACCACAATCAGGATACTAGTTACTTACTTAAAGCAGAAGATATAACAAGCCACGAATTTAATGCATGCACGGCAATGTGTCACACGTGTCATTACATGCAAAGTACGCAGTACCAGACAACATTGCAATTGGATTATTGGCTGCATTGCAATTGGATTACTGACTGCAGACCGCATGCGCATACGCCGCACAGGCTGCAACTTGGATGCCATGTGCAGTGTGCATCATGGGTATGCCAGGGCTGCTCCTTCGCACTGAGTACACACATGCCTTTTGCCTGCCTGCAGGCAAGGTAGAAACCTCAAGGGATCCGAGCTAGGTCATGTAGGCCACTGCGGCTGCGCACACTGCTGAACTGCTCAAGCTTTTAAGATTTATGTGCCGCTGCCTGACTACTCAGGAGGGTTTACCCTATACTACTAGATCAGCATAGTACCCCATCTCAACCAGGCTCAGGCTGGGTAGTACCTGCTGGACCAGGTACCAATGTTGCAGCCTTTGAGTCAACTGGAGCGCACTGCTGCTCAACTCAAGTGCTCTTGCAGAACACCTATGTTTTGAAAAGATCATTTCAGCACCTGTCATTTGCAACCCAATAATTGGGTTCACCAGTCCTGACTTTACACCATCCACGATTGCAGACGTTCACAATTTTCAGGACATTTGACAGACAGCTAGCAGACGACGTTGAGCGCAATTGCCATGTTCTACATGATGAGATACCAAACCCATACAGGCTCACCAATGAGATTGGCAAAGGTGGAAACTCAGAAGGCCCACCTGGAACCGAGTACTACGTGAACATGTGCATTGGGCTCAATGGCTTGGCCTTGGACTGAAATGTGAGACAGGATGTGTAGTACAGAGAGCAAGTTAGTCAAAGTGACTTATTATTCAAAGCATCCATGCAATACTGGCTGCAATTACTACCAAGCAATATTGTACCACAAACTACCTGGATCAACTTGTCGTCAGCTTCATGGAAGTGACCGGGTTCTTCACCCAATGATTGACATAGCAGAATTTTCTTGTGAAAAACAATGTTTTTTGCAAGTGCATAATCAAAGCGCAACTTGCCCGGCAACTTGCCCGTTGAACGCAATGCGATGCGATGCGCATGCCATGCACCATACATTGTCATTGACAAGAGCCAGAGAGTCACTGATTGCTAGCAGCTGGTCACCAACTGTTCACAACTGCAGTACGCTGTCAAGCCTTGCAAAGGGCTCAAAACGTTTGGTACCAAATCCAGAGCTGGGCCTATAGGCCTTTTCAAGCAGTGTTTTCCGATAATATAATTTGATTGCACAGCTGTGGCACATATTAAATTAATCGTGTGTGTGTCATGTGTTGGCAAAGTTGAACTGTAAATTTTGCTGGGCCAGGCCACGGTCATCGTAGTGACCGCATATCATTGATCAGGATGTTTCAAAAGCTGTGCATACAGCGTATCATCAATGATCAATTATGTATGGTACGCACTGACAGCCTGTGCACTGAGTGCACATGTGGCAAATGAGGCGTGCACATAAAGTCAGCCTGAGGGGGGGTATGGTACAGCCACCAATTTGAAATTGCCACTCTCTAGTCCACCAACAGTGTAAACACGAATTGGACACCTGGTGGTCCATCAATGCTACATGTATAACCACAATTGTTGTAGGAATTGTTTTTTAAACAATTCAGCTGCCCTGCTTGTATGCATGCATGCAAGAATGAAGTGCAATTCATTTTGCCAGTGGCAGGCCCTGGGGTTCAGCTGAATTGCAGGTCAAAATCAGTGCCCTTTTCAATAGCATTACCAAGTTTTGGGCTATAGTACACAGGCAGGCTGCACGGGCCTGGAACAATCTTATAGAACACTAATGTAATGCATGGCACTGAAAGTGTGGGGGAATGATACACCTGTGCTCCACCATGCTCCAATATCGGAGATCGCCTCACGGCCACCCACACACCCACTGCCCCATGGCCCATCCTACGGCACACTGCTGTGTCACAGTCACTGACACCTCAAAACCCTTTGGCCAGGCCTAGGGTAATGCTACTCCAGCATCTACCCTCACGAGGGTTTCACCTCCAACGTGCCCCTCCCAAAGCCCAGGCGGAACCACACCCTCTCCCTCTCCCGGCACCCTGATTTGTTGTAAACCCCTTGCAGCTCGGGCATGGCTTCCTGCAGTGCACCCCGTCGTTCCTGCATGCAGCACCCTTGCTTAGGGTAATGATTATGTATAGTTCCAATCATTCATAGAAATAGAAATAGATTTCCCAGGGGGCGTAGTTGGACACCTTCACCGCAACAGTTTAAAGAAAAATGAGAACCTGTTCCATATATATTCCTAGGGTTTTACAGTGGGACGACAAGGGTTTGTTGGGCTCTGATGGCCTTAGGCATCGCAACTGCACCTGTCCTTTCCATGCGCGAGGGTTTCTATGTGCGAGGGTTCAGCGCAATGACAACGCTGTACATGAGTGCGCGTGCTTCAACCCCTTGCCCCTTGCCCCTCTCAATTTCTCCCGGAGGCCCTTCTGCTTTTGTCCCCCTGTCCCTGAGCTCTTTCATGATCCCTCAAAATTGTATAACAATCCCCAACCTGACTATACCAGACTCGACTCAACAGGCCACAATGTAACAACCAGGCAAGAAAATGACACATCATTCCTGCAACCATTCCCACCTTGTGTGGCGGGTGGGTGTGTGGATGGCCGCCCCCCTCGCCCCCTGCCCACCTGCAGTGGCAGGGGAGGCGTGTCATCGTGCACCTTGAAGAATCGGTCCATTTCTTATGGGTGGTAGCATGCGCGCGCCATGATGCGGAAGGCAAGGGCATCGGCCTCAAGCTCCTGCTGCCTGGGGTAGGGGGGTGAGGGGTTAACCGCAGGATTTCTAATAGGGTTTGGGGATAGGGTTATGGTGATAGTTCTGTCAAGCTCGTGTGCGCCATGTGATGCGGAACGCGGGCGCGTTGTCCCAAAGCTCCTGCTGCCTGGAGGGGTGGGGTATGGGGCTAACAGCCATCCTTTTGCAAAAGGATGTGGAGATTGGGTTTAAAGGTAGGGTTTTGGAGCAGGGTTAGTTTGAGCTCATGTGCGCCATGATTCAAAGGGAACATGGAAGGCACATGGAAGGCAACATGCACGCACATGTTCATCGCACATTCGGAAGGCAGAGGTGTTTTTCTTTTTCTTTTCAAGAACACCAATTTCCAGCCACTGCCTCCTGTAGGACTTGGGGGTAGGTTGGCAGCACCTAATTCAACTACCACTGTGTGTGCAAAGCATGCATCGTATGCAGCAACATCAGCATGGCCCTCCTGTTCCACCTGCTTGAAGGGTGCAGAAAAACCACCATTCTTGGCTTTGCCTCCAGTTGCTGAAGTTGCCAGTTGTGGCAACACCAATGTTATTCAAACAGGTTGTCCCTCACCTGCTCAGCGGAGCCACCTCCTGCAACAGCTGCCTCTCCAGATCGCTGACCCCCAGGCCGCTGCCACTGATGCCCCCCCCCCCTTCCCCTCCCCCCTGCAGCGCCTCCCGAACTGCCTGCCATGCCTGCACCAACTGCAGGCACAGCAGCAGCCATAGCCGCAACTCGGTGCCTTCCATCTGTGAGCCAGGGAGGGGGTATTGGGCAGGTTTTGGGGGTTTGCAGCCATAGCTGAAACTCAGCGCCTTCCATTTGCGGGCCAGGAAGGCGTATTGTGTAGGGTTTTGTAGGGTTTGCAGCCATAGCCGGAAATTGGTGAGCTTATATCGAATATAAAATTTAATCAGAATTGCCCTTGCAGAAGGGACATTATAATCCACAGTGACCATTCATATGCACTTGTAATTACCAATTACCAACACAAATACAGGAGAGGCTTCCACGCCAAGCGTGGGGCAGCACATGCCATATCGCTTACCACATGCCTGGCCATAACGTGCGCCACCTCGTGCGCCAGGATGCCTGCAATCACCTCCTCCCCCTCCCGCAGCACCCCGCTCCACACAAACACCTTGCCGGAGCCGGTGGTCAGTGCATTGGCCTGGGGCTGGTCCACCACTGCAAACTGCCACTCAAGGTCCTGCGGGGGGGTGGGGGAAGAAACAAGGGGATTGAGCGGATGCGCTGGGACCGGGTGGGTGGGGAGGAAGGGGGGGGGGGGCAGCTGCACCCACAGCTCCGTCCCAGTACTTAGCCTTGACTCTGGCACTGGTTTTATCTCCAAGACAATACGACAAATTATTATTCGTTAAATATATGTGTATCAGTGTATGCCAAGCTCCTCGCGGCTGTATGTGCATTCCTATGTAGCTGTAACCTTAGTCCCCTCGCCATCTCTACCTGACATGCTACAAGGGTAACCATCCACCCTGACCAACGAACCCTACATCCCACACCTCTAACCCCCCTCCCCGCACCTGTATGTGCTCCCCAAACCCCAGCTCCCGCACGAGGCCCGCCGCCGCCGCCACCACCCTCCGCCCCACCGCATCCAGCTGCTTGCTCTTCCCCAAAGGGCCATGCACACGCTCCAGCCTGTGCTGCTGGCGGCGCTCTGATCGAAGCGCAAGCGCCTTGCTGATCGCCAGGGGGGTGTAGATTCGGCGGAAACGGGAGCTGTAGCACACGGTGTCTTCGGATGCCCAGGCCCATGCCCCGCACAGGCCCAGGGCAGCGGCCAGACGGGTGGTCATTGGGCCAGGGGTGGGTGGAGGAGGGGGTGTCGGGTTTTGGCCTAGAATAGCCCTAGGGTGGATACTAGGGTTTTACCCTAGGGGGGTGTCGTTGTGGCGTTGGGGCGATGGAAGGGAGTTGTGCTGCAGGAATGGACGGGTTGGCAGTGAGTTCTCTGGACTGGTGCTTTCTTTCTTGACCAATGTTTTATTGCCTGCGGGGATACCCCCACGTACAGCTGTGTGGGACAGGGTGTCACAAGGGTGACTAGGGTTCAACCGAAATGAATTCCAAGGGGTGACAAGGGCAGACTCCTAACCCAAGCATGCCTTACAGCAACTTATGGGATGCCAACCAATCATTGAGGAAAACAGGTTGCCCTCACTACGCCAACCCCATTTGGTTGTGTGAGGGTTTTGTTCGAACGCTTTAGAAAACGCCATGTAGGCGGCGTTCCGCAGAGGGAATCACCGGTATTGGACACGCCAACCTCAACAAAACCTCGCGGGCCTTGCCTTTCCAGCCCCGTAGCTGCCCCTTGCGTTGCAGCGCATATGCAGGCATTGCGCCCACAAGTGCACCACGGACCTTGTGTACCGCCACTGGCTGTCGAGCCGAGGTACAATACGGTATGTTTAGTGCAAGCGCTGTTGTAAGTGTGTCCCTTCTGCCCCGTGTGGTGTTCGCATAAGACCTTACGGTGCTTCAGTCTGAACTTGTAGCGTTGCTGCCAACACCAGTGAGAGGACTTGCCGCAACCACTTGAACCACCTGTGGTTAACGGTCGAATCTACTTGGTACGCGGTTTGTAACTCTTGCTCTTCCTATATGCCGCACAAGGCTTAAAAAACAGCAGATTGGATGCACGCCCGCCCGGCCAAGGTCGGTTTCAGACCCTAGGAGAGGGTTTTGTACATACCCTAGCGGTTCACCACCAGCAAGAACTGTTTTAACCAGTCACTGCTCTGCGGCTAGCCAGTCTGTGGGTGGTTCGACAAAATCAAATACTCACTGCCTGGAACACCATTCAATGGTATAATTTATTCCGCAACTGTTTTGATTGGGTTATCGCACTGCAGGGCCCAACATCGAGAATGTTACCCTGGGATTCGAGACCGCCGGGAATTTCGCCCGAGGGCGGCTTTTTCGGCCGAGGGCGAAATGTGTGCCTGTACTTTAACAAAATGTTACACTTTGGCAGTGCGATATCCCAGTTTGGCAGTGCAATATTCCAGTTTTGGCAGTGCAATATCCCAGTTTGGCAGTGCAATATCCCAGTTTGGCAGTGCAATATCCCAGGTTTGGCAGTGCAATATCCCAGGTTTGGCAGTGCAATAACCCATTCCTGGCAAGGTGACAAATGGACTGATCTATTTGACGGGAGGTATCCCCTATCTGGGGGGGATAATACGACCTCACCAAACCCTGTAAAATTCAGTAGGAATGCCATTTGGCAGTGCGATAAGCAATAATATTACTTGCTGTAGCTGGCTGGTTTCAAGCTAAGGTGCGATGTGGTACAATTCTGGGCAAGCAGAGAATAATTGAACCACATACGAAAAATATTATTAGTTCCAAGAGGGCTGCACACATCGTACACCGAAGTTTGCAACAGGGAATGGCACATCGCAGTGCGATTCCGCTCATCAACTGTATTAGAAGTGCAGCTCTCATATTTGGGTATGAACCATTCCATGCGATATCATGCTTTGACTGCTTCAACACTGCCCTGTGCACCGTCCACCCCCCCCGCAGCCGCATCTCGCTTGATCCAGAAGCTGACCAGCATTGAGTCAACCACTATCTGCAGGAGGTGCGCCATGACGCAGGTCACCACCGCACCCCCCGCGGCGCCCCCCAGCTGCTGTAACACGGTTATGGCCACGGGGAGGGTCTTCTGGCTGCTGGTGAGGATGACTGCGCGCCGGATCTTGTCGGCTGCAGGGGGGCAAGGGGAGGAGGGGTTAGTGTGCCTGGCACTCATTGCAATGCATGATTCCCCACCCAGTATCAAAACGCAGAAATGCAAAGCGTTTCTCAATTTAACCATGTGGTGTGTCGTCAGACAAGTAGGCACTTTATAAACGCTGCAAAACACCCTAGAAAAAATGATCACTTGGCAAAATGGTCATCCCCCCACCCCCCACTGGAGCAACCAAGTCCCTACTCCCCACCTTCTCGCCCCCGCTGCCCCCCCACTCCCAGCCCCCACGTGAGCGGCATGTTCATCCCCAGGAAAGCCAGGTGCAGCCCCAGGGATGCAGCCGCTGCAGCCAGCAGGGATCCAATCCCCAGCTGCAATCCCGAGCTGGCGGCTGAGGACACCTGGAGGGATGGAAACACTCGTCGGAGGTAGTTGCCTAGAATAATATACTTAAAACCCACTCCATACCCTGGATCACAGCTGGAGCGTATGGGTATGAGGTGGGTGTTGGATAAATATTTTTCCTTGTGCAGAAAGCCAGTGGACAGCAGCGCCGCATCCCAAACAAGGGTACGGAGCACACAGGTTGCAGGGATTTGGGACCAGGGTCCAGGGTTTGCTCCATCCTGCCAGCATCGGCTCTTAAGAAAATTATCACTATGTTTTGTAAGCGCTTGCACACCTGCGCCACATTTTGAGCAAGGGTATACCTGCTAGGGTACAGGGGCTAGGGTTTTAATGGCAGCAAGGATGCAGGGGTTTGGGTACAGGGCAAGGGTATAGGGTTTGCCCCTTCTTACCTGCATCCATGGCACCATGACCAGGAAGCCTGTGGACACAAGCGCCACACCCCGCCTGTTGCCGTCCACTGCCCTGGCAAGGCCTGCAGGGCAAGGGGCGCGGGTGGCGGGGCACGCACATGAGGCATGCAGGAGGCTGCGCATGGTCATGACTCATGATGGAGCACAAGCCATGTCCTGAAGTTATATAAACATAAATATAATAAGTACATGGTATTATATTTTTGCGTCAAACATCAGCGCAGAATTTCCACTATATTAGCGCAGAAACCCCAATACCTACACCCTACCACAACCCTACTCCACCCGGTAGCGCCGCGCGCAGCCCCGCCCCCACCAGCAGCGGCACCAGTATGGTCTGCACCAGCGCGCGCAGCAAGGGGGCTGGTTGCAGTGAGATGGATGCGGAGGATGCGCCCAGCACCCAGCACAGCATGTAGGGCATGGTGGCCACCCCAAGCAGGTTGCTGCCCACGGTCAGGAGCAACGCAAGGGCTGCATTGCCACCCACTGCCTGGAGGAAAGGGGGAAGGCTGGTCATGAGGAATAACCAATTTAAAGACATAAATACCCACATAAAAACAATCGATACACCAAAACACTGTTGCAAAAGATACCTCAAAAGCTGAGTAGCACTCCTCCCCCATGCCACCGCACAATCCATTCAAGACCATACACATCTGTGCTAGGTAACCAACATTTTCCAGTCTTGACTGACTTAAGAATCATGCCACTGCTGGTTGCTCATGACTAGCCATCACTGCAATGCTGGCCCATGTACGCCACAGCACTCCAGGCCAGCAGCTTGGATGCAAGTTTGCAACAACATGCAGCAACATCTCATGGCTGCATAAACTCCTTGCCCATCGCCTGGCGCACCGCTGATGCAAATGCAGGTAATAGCAGCCCCGCTGGCACCACCATGCTGCAGCTGCGCTTGCCGCCAAGGACACCACCACTCTTCCAGCTGCTGCCGTTGCTCCTCGGCATAGTGCTTTGTGGTGCCCAATGCGTAATGTTACCTGGCGTGCTGGTGCTCCTGGGCTTTGGCTCAAACTTTCGCCGAGTCGCGGCGGCTGAGGCGTTCGGTGATGTGCTGGTTCCTGGGCTTTGCCTGCTTGTGGGCCCTGTTGTCTGCAACCCCATTGGTACCAAAGCCTGTGAAATGCCCACTCCTGGCCCGCTGTCTCCCCCCTGCTTGCGTAGCTGGCTTGGGCATGCATGGCTCAGTCAGGACGGGCACCTCCTCACAGATCTTCTGCAACAAATCCTCGGTAGAAAGGAGGGGTGCAAAGGGGTATTTCTCAAGGATGGGAACAAAGCTGGGATCCCCTGAAGACCACATGCGGCTGATCCACCAGAAGCAGATGTGCAGCTGCGCCACCAGAAACTCTGCTGGCTTGTCCTCTCCTGCCATCACCAAAAAGTCACCAGCTGCCTGGGAGCCTCCGTCCTGGGAACATGGATGGCGTAGGATGGCCTGCGACCAGTCCGCCTCCCACCAGCCCTTCCCAGGGCATTCTGTGGCGCCAATGTCAACTGCCTGAGACCCCATCCTCTGCAGAGCACAAACGTGCAATTTAGACAAGCAAGAATGGCAACCATGCACTTGCTATTCCTGGCAATTTAATCAGTTTAGATGCTAAAATTTCCAGGGGAATTTTAGGTCCACCACCCTCAAGATCCAAACCACTGACGTGGCATGCATGCTCCCTTTAATGACCCATACGCATGCTATTGCCTTCACCAGTGAAGTGCATGAGCAAGATCAGCAAGGGGACACAGGAAAACATCCCAGCAGGGAGGGGCTATATTGCAAAAAAAAAATTTTGTGCACTGCAGCTAGGGCTGTATCGCTGTGGGAGCAGCAGAAAGTTTCTCCTTTATTTCCATTGAAAATGGTATGTTACAAATGCGCTCGTTTTAAACCAGGCAAAAACAGTATCAAGACAGAAACGAAACACCTTGTAACATGAATGCAGATACATGCCATCAGCTCCTCTCAGGTACCCTCTAGGTGCATGTTGAACACCCACAATCATTTCGACAGCCTCACCTGATAAGTAAGCAGGGCTGATGTAGTGCACACTTGCATTTCAACCCATTTATTTAGAGGTGATCAATCCCTGTGGGAGCAGCATTTCTGCTGCTCCCACAGTGTTTGATAGCCTGCAGCAAACGCAGCTAGCCACAGCTCACCTTGAGAGCCTGACCAAGGCCCGGACCATAGCTGCCAGCCCTGATTGATGGGCCCAGGTGAAAGTGGAGCGCATAACCCAGACCCTTCAAGGAACCGGCACTGACGTTACGCACCCACTCCAACTTTGCGAGCTGAGAGTTGATGTCACCAGAAGGACATGGCAGGAAACCTGTATCCTTCCCCAGCAGACGCGCACCTGCCAAAGACGCCACTGCAATAGACACAGGGAAGCAATGAGTCACGTGCTTATTTTCCTGTACACACCTTGATGATGCACCCACACCCTCGTGAAACGCACAGGGAACTTGCAGGCACCAGCAGCAAGGTAGGAGCAGCCACAACTCCCGAATGGAGGCTTCCCCCAAGCAGACACAATTCAGTGGCTCGCAACCATATTGCAACGAGGCAATTTGCAAAGACGGTGGTGCCCCTGTTGACCTAAGGTCCACCCGGCCCACACCAATACATATTGTTGAAGACTTTTAGAAAGAAAAGGCAGAACCCTAGACCCTAAGTCCTAGGGACCAATACCCTAAACTCCATTTAGTTTCAAAACAATGCCCCCAAAAAAGATTATTTTTAAAATTTGAAAACGGCATAGGTATGTGGGGGCGAGTTATGTATGTATCCAGAAGGGCCGGGTTTTGTTCAAGGTCAACAACCTGTTCATGCCAGAACCCCGCCAGCTCCTCGTTGCCATCAGCACGCGCCTTGGCACAACTGTCCCTTGCTGCACAGAGGTCGCGTTTTACAAGAGCCACCTCTGACTCCTCCACTACAGCTGAGTCCTGCATGCAAAACCAGCCAGAATGTTTGAGTAACTACTCAAAAGTTGACATTTATACTCCAAGGATATTCCCCTAAACTTTTCCAACCAGGAAAAGAGATCCACCTATCCAAGGTTGAACTCTGGTTTGCAGGAGTGGCTTTTGATAAGGGGCTGTAGTCAGATATCAAGCCACTGTTTCAGGTTTGTAGGCAGCTTGTGCAGCTCAAGGGAAGTGGCAATGAAAGGAGCACTCACACGAGGCTGCAAAGGTGAGTAGTTGCAGGGTTGCTCCGCAAGCCCTTGCTTGATGGCATCAGGGGCTGAACAGGTGAGCTGGCGCCTGCCACTGCTGCTGGCCAGTGAAGTGCTCTCACCAAAAGTTGCGCGGCGCATTGGGGTGGCAAAAGGAGCAATCTGCAGTGCAAAAAGGGGCAGTAAGTTAGCAGCTGGGTTGGTTTGCCCTCGCTCAGTGTGTGGACTTGGATAAAAGGTTTATGAAAGATTGAAATCGGAACAAAACACATTGCAATAGATGCAGGCAATAGACACAGGCAGATAGGCCGACAATCAATGGCAAAGAGGACACAATACACTTGCACCTGCCACCGGAACTACTGGAAAAAGGCAGTGTCCCCCTCCTACGTTCAGGGTTCAGGGTTTCAGCTGCCTTGGGGTTGAGCAGGGACATGGGGGGAGGAGGGGGGGGAGGAGGGGGGGCGCGCGCACCGACAGCTTCGGCCAAGCACTTGCCACGACTCTTTCACGCATTAGATCTCCAGATTTGATTAAATTTGGATCCTTTATCGGGGGACTATGCGACTATAGTTGGGTATAAATAATAGTTATATCAATATCAATATATTAATATGTGTACCTGTCAAGCTCCCTGTGTTGTATGTGCAGCTGCAACCCTAGCCCCTTTGCCAGCTCCACTGGACATGCCACAAGTGCAAACCTAAACCCTGCTCCACACCCCAAATCCCACCCTGTAACCCCCCTCCCCGCACCTGTATGTGCTCCCCAAACCCCAGCTCCCGCGCGTGGCCCGTTGCCGCCGCCACCACCCTCCGCCCCACCGCATCCAGCTGCTTACTTCTCCCCAAAGGGCCATGCACACGCTCCAGCCTGTGCTGCTGGCGGCGCTCCGATCGAAGCGCAAGCGCCTTGCTGATCGCCAGGGGGGTGTATATTTGACGGAAACGGGAGCTGTAGCACACGGTGTCTTCGGATGCCCAGGCCCAAACCCCGCACAGGCCCAGGGCAGCGGCCAGTCGGGTGGTCATTGGGCCAGGGGTGGGTGGAGGAGGCGGTGCGGGGTTTTGGCCTAGGGTCGCCCCATGTGGACCCTAGGGGTTTACCCTAAGGGGGCGCCTTTGTGGGTGGTGTAGGGCCGTTATGCTGCAGGAAGGGACGGATTGAGGGGTGGGTTACCTAGATGAGTGCTTTACCTGGACCGGTGCTTTTTGCCTGTGAGGATACCCACATACAACGTGAGACGGGGTGTCACAAGGGTTTACAAGGTTGACTAAGGTTCAACCGAGGTGAGTTCCAAGGGGTGACAAGGGTAGACTACCAACATATGCAAGTCTTACAGCAACTTATGGGATGCCAACCAACCACTGAGGGAAACAGGTTGCCCTCACTACGCCAACCCGTTTTGGTTGTGTGAGGGTTTTGTTCGAAAACCTTAGAAAGGGCCATGTGGGTGGCGTTCCACGATGAAACCAACGATATTGGACACGCCAGTCTCAACAAAACCTTGCGGGCCTTGCTTTTCCAGCCCCGCAGTTGGCAACCCTTTATTTGCAGCGCATATGCATGCATGCAGTGCGCCCACGGACCTGTGTATCGCCACTGGCTGTCGAGTCCTGGTACAATACGGTATATTTATTGCAAGCGCTGTTGTACGTGTGCCCCTTCTGTCCTGTGTGGTGTTCGCATGAAACCTCGTGCTGATTCAGTCTGATGCCTATAGCGTTGCTGCCAACAGCACTGAGAGGACAAGTGACCAATCACTTGACCCACATATATTTGAAGCTACATGGTACGCGTTTTGTAGCTCTTGCTTTTTCTTTATGCCGCATAAGGCTCAACAAGCAGCAGCACCGATAGATGCATGCATATGCATATGCCTGGCCTAGGTCGGTTTCAGACCCTAGGAGAGGGTTTTGTACATGCCTACTCTAGTACCTAGAGGTACCCCGGGGACCCCGGGGGTCACCATGTTCATCCAAAAAGCCACCAACAAGGAGCTGCAGCTTTAACAAGCCACTGTCCTGCGGCTAGCCAGCCTGTGGGTAATTCGACTCCCAAACAAACACTCACTACCACTGCAATGGAGTACTGCAACTATCTTGGAAGATTTGCTTCAGCATGGTTTCAAGTTGAGGTGCGATGCGGTACAGCTCTGGGCAAGCAGTAACAAAAGAAGAAATAAAATACGTGGTACAAAACGTAATTTGTTCGAAGAAGGCTGCACACAATGTACACCTTGGAGTGCACCAGGAGAGCTGTTCACATCTCAGACACGAGTCTGGTCACCAACTGCATTTGAACCGCAGATGGCACCGAGTATGAGCCACTCCATATGGTATCATGCTTTGCCCATGTCAATACTGCTCTGTGGACCCTCCACCCCACCCGCAGCCGCATCCCGCTTGATCCAAAAGCTGACCAGCATTGAGTCCGCCACTATCTGCAGGAGGTGCGCCATGACGCAGGTCACCACCGCACCCCCTGCGGCGCCCCCCAGCTGCTGTAACACGGTTATGGCCACGGGGAGGGTCTTCTGGCTGCTGGTGAGGATGACTGCGCGCCGGATCTTGTCAGCTGCAGGGGGAGCGAAGGGGGGAGGGGTTACTCTGCATATTCCATGGCATATTCTCCCTCATTTCAGCAATTGCAGGTTTGCTATACCTTTGAGTTGTGGTATGACGTCAAAGAGAGGAGGCAGTCTTCACATGCTGCAAAAACACCCCAGGCAAAATAATACCAAAATGGTCACACACACCCCACTGCCGCCCACAGTAGCAACCTAGTCCCTACTCCCCACCTTCTCTCCCACGCTGCCCCCCCACTCCCAGTCCCCAGGTGAGCGGCATGTTGATCCCCAGGAAAGCCAGGTGCAGCCCCAGGGATGCAGCTGCTGCAGCCAGCAGGGATCCAATCCCCAGCTGCAATCCCGAGCTGGCGGCAGAGGACACCTGGAGGAATGGATAAAAGCCATTGGAGGTAGTTATCTGGAAATATAGTGCCCAACACCCACCGCATACCCAAACCCTTGTCTACTGCAGCTCTGATTGACGGAGAACATGGGTACGGGGTCGTGTTGAGTACATTAATTACCTTTGCAGTGACAGCAGCACCACACCCAATACTACAAAGCACACAGGTTGCAGGGATTTGGGACTAGAGTCAAGTGTTTGCTCCACGTTGCCAGCACATTACTTCTTAAAGAGATTGTCACTAATTTTGGTGCCCTGTGCCACGTACAAGGCAAGGGTATGTCCAGGGATTAGGGTTCAGGAGGCAGCAAGGATACAGGGGCGCAGGTACAGGGCTAGGGTACAGGGCTAGGGACTAGGGTTTTCCACCGTCTTGCCTGCATCCATGGCACCATGACCAAGAATCCTGTGGACACAAGCGCCACACCCCGCCGATTGCCGTCAACTGCCCTGGCAAGGCCTGCAGAACAAGGGGCGCGGGTGGCGGTGCACGCACATGAGGCATGAGGCATGGCCGCAGGGGGCTGCACATGGTCATGAGGGAGCACACGGCATGTCCTGAAATGGTTGATGCGTGGCAGAAACTTGTGCGTTACATTTCGCGCCAAATGACAAACGTCAGCGCAGAAACTCGCTGCATTAACACGCTGGAGTGCAGAAACCCCAATACCTGAACCCTGCCGCAACCCTACTCACCCGGCAGCGCCGCGCGCAGCCCCGCCCCCACCAGCAGCGGCACCAGTATGGTTTGCACCAGCGCGCGCAGCAAGGGGGCTGGTTGCAGTGAGATGGATGCCGAGGATGCACCCAGCACCCAGCACAGCATGTATGGCATGGTGGCCACACCCAGCAGGTTGCTGCCCACTGTCAGGAGCAGCGCCAGGGCTGCGTTGCCACCCACTGCCTGATGGAAAGAGGGAAGGGTGGTCACGAGGATGAATTAAATTTCCAATTTTTTTGTTATCTGATTTCAATTTATTTTATTATTTTTGTTTCAGTTTCATTTCATTTTGCGCATCGTGCTTTAATTTTCTGAGTTTGGGAACTGCTTCTCAGCAAATAGGTTACTGAATTGTTTCTCGGACAATTGGTTTACAAATTGTTTCTCAGCATATTAACAATAAAACCTACAATACTCGCCTGCGTCAGCGAAATGCCTGTGGAGAGCGTGGTGGGCACACACGCAAACACCGCCAGCCCCAGCGCCAGCTCCGGCGGGTGCAGGGGGAGGCGCAGGGCCACCATGCCCAGCAAGGGGGTGATGATCAATATGGCCACCAGGCCGTACAGGGTGGCTCCCCAGGATGACAGGGCGCGCAGGGCGTCCCCGCGCTTCATGGCCACCCCTGCAAGCAGTGGTTGTTCCTTTTCTATGCACCAGGAATCATTGTGCGATGCGGGAAGTAAAGTACATGAATAAATTAGGGATTACTACTGGTCTTGTATTTACTGGAGACATATGTTTCCAATCGTATGGCGCTTGTACATGGTATGATGGTCAACACCTATGTATAGCCAGGCCTGCAAGCGTTGGTGGCATGGGTAAAGAGGTGGCGACTGGATGTGGGCTGCCAAGGAAGCGATATGAATTAGACAGCTGACATATGCACTATGCATTGCCATGCCATAGCGCAGCATGAGCCTTTGGCGATGTTTACTGCAACGCAGACTTGTACTGGACATATTGGGACCCGCACTGACAAACTTGTGAGTTGGAGGAGGTTCAACGCGTTATAACAATGACGTGCCTTGCATCCCCGCTGCCACGCCCGCTCTGTACCTGAGACTACGAATATGCCAGTGGTGGTCCAGCGCTGCAGGCCCTGCTGCGCAGCCCACACACCGGGAGGGGGGTGTAGGTAGCTGCAAGGAAAGGTGGGGGGTACGCCGTGAGTCAACAGCGGAGGGTGTTGCGTTTGCAGCCTAAACCGCATTGGCAGCGACATGCATGCATATGGCATGTGCAGGGGTAAGGTCTTGGGAGAGAGAGACTGTCTCGCAGGTTATGTACAGGGGTTTTGATGACGTTGGTATTATGTGTAAGCTTACCCAGATAGGCAAGCGGATAGGAGACCTATGGGGATGAACTGCTCCGAGATGAACTTGCGCATGGCTTGGAGGGCAGTGGGCTTGGCGCTGGGAGCAGCAGCCTGTGCCTTGACACAGGGCCGGTGCACGTCACTCCATCGCCGTGCAGTTGAGGCTCGTTGGCACGCAAGGTGCAATCTTTGGCCTAGAAAGGGCTGCTGTTGACGGGGTCTATGCCATCTGGGGGACACACAACCTGGCTGATGCCCTGAAGTGGTTGGTAGGGCTGCTGCAAACTGCAAGGCTGCACCCCTGCTGCACGGCCGGGCATGGTACATACAGGGTTGGAAGGGTGGTGCTCGGGGAAAGGTTGCACTGCTTGTCATTGTAGGAGGGGCCCAGCTGGCTTAGTTAGGGTTAGCCTTGGATGGCTGTGTCATTTGCAGCTATTGCGTAACCTGCCAACCCTTTGTACTCTTCTGGAGCTGTTCGGAAGGGCGCAAGGTTGGCGAAACGTTCTGCTCAACAGGTGTATGTATACCATATGCAGATGACCTGCATAGCGCAGTCTCGAGTGCTGGCAGTGGAGGAACGAACGCATTGCATGCATATATATGTACCACTTAACGTGTGCGAGCGTGGAACCGTTCAACTTATCTACGATACCTCTGAGTGCCGACGTTGAGTTCGTTGTTGCTGTTTGTATGCGTTTGATCCCACTCCTTTCGGCATCCCAATCCGCCCACATGCCGTCCAGGTGAAGTTGACAGTCCGGGACGAGCGCACGCAAGATGAGAGCTGCCGCGCAACCGAAACGTCCTACAGATCAATATGCCTTAGACCAGGTACCACACCCTACTTTTGGGCAACTCAACCTTCGTGTCAATGGCACAATGTTTGTGTGAGGTTTGGAGGCATTCCTGCTTTGCAGGCAAACAAGATCGAGCAGTTCCTGCAAGGTCAGCGACAACGAAGCCACACTCTGGCCAGTACCAGCAGCTGGGTAGTACGGTCTGAGCAGCTAGAAGTTGAAAGGTGGGACAAGATGCAGCTCGCCTAACTGTACCTGGCCAGTACTGCGCAAGTACACAACTTGCGAGAAACACCTGTTCATCCAGGCTGTCCACAGAGGAAGACTTGCGCACCTATGTTCAGCAACTACACAGAAATCTTAGAAGAAGTTTACTTGGTGATGACGGCTTAGTGGTGTTTGAAGGCCAGGCCTGGGGCAGTGCCACACAGGAGCAAGACCTGTTCGAGGCGGTGAGTAGAGCCATTCCTTGCCTTCTTCTTTCAACAAGGTTCTGCTGCTTGCTTGGCGAAGCGTACCTGCTTTCAACATGCAGTCACAGCAACCGAATGTATCTCCCAAAGTTGACTTTGCCTCCAGGTCCGGGAGGTGCATCAGCTCGTGACCCAGTTGGAACAGGATGGTGGTGGTGGTGGCGGTGGTGGTGGTGGTGTTGGTGGGAGTGGGGCACTGCACCACGCTGCTGAAACAGCCAAGGCCTTGCTGCTCGAGGAGCTGAGGTCACAGGTGGAAACGTTGCGTAGCGAGCTGGAGGGGCTGTGCACCGCCTCTGCAAAGCAGGCCTCTGAGTTGGAAGGGTGTGTCCTAGGTGTGCTCCCGCTGTGCATCAGGAAGGGATTGGGGCGTGGAACTTCACTCAGTCGGCTACAATCAGGTCCGCATTTGGCGCAGCTTAACTGGCATTGCTGCAGCTCTTTGGG
This sequence comes from Heterotrichella gracilis, assembly GCA_032358255.1. NCBI lineage: Eukaryota > Xanthophyceae > Tribonematales > Xanthonemataceae > Heterotrichella > Heterotrichella gracilis. Next base: position 133,592 of record JAULBX010031039.1, read on the forward strand.
TGAACATCAGAAACCTCCCCAAGGAGCTGTCCCGTCTTGACAACAGCGCATACCCTAGCCAAGGGTTTGCTCCAGCGGGTCACCGCGCCACTTACCGGCCATACCACGTGCACACATGTATTGAGCTTAATACACGTGAGCAGCTCCTCCTGCACCTCGCTGTGCATCACCACTTCGTTACCCTCCATCCACACTGGTCTGATAGCTGCCACCCCCCCATCCAGGCCACACCGCGATGGCGCAAACAGCACCTTTGTTTTGTACCCACAATACTGTATTTCTTTCAGGAAAGTCCGATGGGTCAAGCGTCCTGGCAGTAGAAGACCTTCTACACAGCAGCACTCAGCCAGGATCCCTGGAGAGCTTGCTGCAGGCGTACCCAGGCGCTGATGATGGGCTGAAACATCAGCTTGTATCCAGCTACCAGGACATCCAGACCGCCTTTGAGGAACAACACCAATCCATATACTCAGACATTGACTCTTTCGAGCAGCGTCATGGCGAGCTCGGGGGCTGGCCTGCAGCCGACCACTCCCTGTTCATGAGTGTGTGGTCGGAGGTGATGCGGTGCTGTGTGCACGGGGGGGACAGGCGCCAGCTGGAGGTCATGGCGCAGAGCATCCCCACCAAGACGCCGCAAGAGCTGGCTGATCACATGGCATGGTGAGCAACTTGGATTGGAAGTAATGATCGCATCAATCACCATTGTGTGTGCTCATGCACGCGCTCTTGAGCCATGTGCCAGTCTGGCTCTGCGGTGCGGGGCTGCCGCACTTGCTCGTTATGGCACGCACCTGCCTTTGGGTGACCGACAACCGTCTGGAATGAAAAAGTTGTAATGGCTTGAATGTAATGTCACAGGAGTATTTATCGAGGATGTAGTGTTTTTAGGAAAACCATGAAGCTAAAATTAAAGACAATAAATTCAATAAGAAAAATATAAAGAAGAAAAAAGAATTTGAACGTGTGCTATGACTCTGAAGGTGAGTCAGCAATGACGGACATTACCCTCCCCCCTTGTCCCCCTGCAGGGTCAAAGGGCACCGCCTGCTGCACACCAAGCGCACCAGCACCTGCGCAGCACACCACCACCAACTCCAACAACTGCTGACAACCGCCAGGGACGCACTCGCGCAGTCCGCCGCCGCCGCCGCCAGCCGGGTGCACTCGGCCGCCGAGCTGCTGCAGCGCCAGGCCCTGGCGGAGCATGTGCACGGCCAGCTGCAGGTACTGCGTGGTGAGCGGGAGGCAAGGGAGGTGGTGGCGGCGGCTGAGAGGGAGCAGAAGGAGCAGGTGGGGATGTAATCACACGTGTACCGGATGGATGGATGGAATGGGTAATGCGCAATACCATTTAGCAAGGTTACAGAGTCTGCCTGGAGTGTAGCGATGAGAAATAGCACTTGCGTTGGCAGCGTCATTCCTTGCAATGCAGTGATACACAAATGAGAGCAATCCATGGTGCATCACAATGTGTCAGCATGGTTTGCCTGATGCAGCAAAGTGGTGTCATATTGCACAATACCTCCACCCTGATAAACCCTTGTCTACTACACCTTTGCACTCTATTTTGTGTGTGCATCGCTCATGTGCGGGATGCAGTTAAGTTGGCGCCCTCTGCGCCGGAGTACAACCATGTTCAATCTTCCTCCACGCAAGTGCACATCACTTGTGTGTCGTGCACCGCCCCCATCCTTTCTCTCAGTGCATGCATTCTCCAGGAGGCCGCTGCAACCCAACGCGAGGCCTGGCGGGTGTGGCGGGTGGAGCAGGCCCGCAAGCGCCGCCTGGTTGCCGCCTACCATGCCCAGGAGGCTGCGCTGCGTGCTGAGCAGCAGGAGGCGCTGAGGCAGGAGGAGGAGGAGAGGCAGGCGCAGGTGGGAGGAGGGGACTCCCTGGGGTGCTGGGGTTCAGGATTGAGGTTAGGGTTTATGGTTTAGAGCAATGCTATATGCCATATGCATTGGGGCTTGAGCTAGGGTGCATTGATCAGTCGATGGTCCATATGCATGCCATAGCAGCGGTAGATCTATCGATATCAAAATCTAATTCTTGACAATGTCTAGATGCACATGTGCACGCAGGTGGCGCTTATGTTGAACACAACACACAGACAAGTGCTTCCGTATGCAGCTAGCCTGGTGTGTGATCAAAGTCTCTGAGAATTTCAACGATGTAGACTCTACAAAGCCTCTGAGGTTCGAGGCTAAGCAGCACTGCGGTTCCCTTCCTTCCCACAGGCCCAGCAGCATGCCGCCCACCACCAGGCGCGCATTGAGCACCGCCGCAAGGAGGCCACACGGCGCCAGGAGGCGCGGCTGTCCCAGCTGGCGGCACTGCGTGAACAAGTGGAGGCGCAGCAGGCTAGGCTGGATGCGCTGAGGGCCACGGTAGGCCCAATGCCCGGGGCATTGCACTTCACACATATTATTAATGGTCATAACTCAATTTCCTCTGTGCAGGCCATCATATGCTGCATGCATGCGTACTGTCACAATCCCCATACATTCTGGGGAGTCGGTGCGCTGAACACAGTGTCCCAGTGACCTATTGGCAGCAAGAAGCTGCCGATACTCATGGCCGGCAATGAATTGTTACAGATGTCCTAAAGTTTAACAATAATTCAACAACCATATCCCGCTGATGTGACACGCACACACATGTTAAGCAACCTTGATGGAGCAAGTCATAGGTCGACATGCTGCCATGATGATTATAGTCTGAACCAATCAACTAGCCCAGGTGGCCAGCAACATAATGGTGTTCACATGATGACTGGAACTTGCAGTGTCATCCCCCCTCCTCCCCTGCCCCCCCAGGTCCAGCCCCACGTTGCCCCCGACCCCCAGCGCCTGCTCCGGCCCACCGCCGCATGGGCCGCCGACCCGCCCCCTGTGGCCTCGGCATTCAACCCGGTGCATGGCTTCACCACCGCTGATGTCATCAGGGATACGCGCTTCAGGGTAGGCCTGCCATGGGTTGAGGTTGCTGGGCCAGGCTTCCAGCAGGACCTGTCCACGAATGCTGGTCCACATGTGTTTAAACGCGGCAAACACGCGCCCTCAATTGCGAAGAGTGTGGCCAATTAAACACCGCTGTTCAGTGTTTGGCTGATGGCTGGATGTGGGCTGGGTGCATATGACAGTACGTTGTAGCGCTGCTGCCAGCACCACACACCTGCCCTTGCTGACCAGCTGCTGTGTGTGCAGGTGATGGAGGCTGTGCGGCGCGCAGGGCTGGGTTCATCAACTTACGCGCGCCACGCCATTGCTGCCGCCGCCCCCGCCACACAGACCCGCAGGGACAATTTCACTAGCCAGCAGCTGGGCCGAGGGTGACGGAGCTGAACTTCTGCCGCCAAGCAACAACGCCAGGCTGGCTGGGGTTCAAGCATGTTTCTGGCGCCGGACATCCCCCAAGTTCTTCACCTACCCACAGGACCTCAACGGCCTCCCTCTTGCCCACACAAGCGTTCTCCCCCCCCCCCCCACCATGCCCTTGGAGTGCCCTTGCCGCTGCACCACATCTGGCAAACCACTAGGGCCTCATCCCTCCCCTTAGTCTGAAGCGCCGGAGCTGGTGCCACTGTCACTCCCGCTGCTGCTGCTGGTGCCTGAGGAGGAGCTGGAGGAGGAGGGGGAGGGGGGGCGGCGGCTGCGCACCGGACTGGGGGCAGGCGGCGCCTCCGCTGGGGGCTCCGCCTCTCCCTCCCCGCCCATCTCCCAGCGGTCATCCACATCGCCAGCCCTGCGGGGTGCGTGAGATCAGCATCAGTCTGAGGGGCTTTCGTGTGATGAGTTCAGCGTCCGGTGGTCATGCTAGCTCACAGGTGGTGTCACACTGGTGGTGTGGCGAGGAAATACGTGCACTTGACACAAAGGATACCAACCTAACCTAGGGTATTGGCCCTTGACGCAAGCGCATCTGCATGTACAGTAGGGATGCCTGTAACTACATGAGGGTATCTGCATGTGCTCTTGAAGGCTGGTAACTGCATGAGCCACCATTGGCAAACAGGCCGCTGGAGTGCTCCCAGCACGTACCCTGCAAGTGGTATGTATGCCTCGTCCTCCTCCTCTTTTTCCTCCACCTCCACCCGCCTATCACCCCCAGCCACACGATCAGCCTCGCGAGAGTGGCGCCGCGCATCCTGCGCCCGGCCCCCCTCCACCCGGGCGCCAGCCTTGGCCTCCCACACAATTGCTGCATGGCCCCTGCGGGGAGCGCCGGCGTGGGGAGGGGACCGCTCCCGCCTGCTGCGGTCGCCTGCGGCGCTGCCATTGGGGTCCAGTTCCTGTAGCATTGGCGAAAATCCAGGTTGGGGTGGGTGGGGTGAGGTGACACATGGACGACGGATGCAGGGTGGTGCAGTGCGGGGTGGTGCAGTGCGGGGTGCTGCAGATTGGTTTGGTGTTGAACGGTAGTACACACAGGATGCCAATTCGCATGTCCCATGTCGCTGCACATCCCAAGGCAGCCCTGCCTGGCCTTTGTTCAAGCAACCGCCACAATGCCAATGTCAACCGGCATGTGCAGACAAGCCACCAGCTCGCACCTTGGCCCGTGCGCCTGGAGGTGAGCGCCGCCGCTCCTCATGCCCCCTCTCCCTCTCCTGGTGCGGCCGCCGCTCCTCATCTCCCCTCGCCCTCTCCCTGTGAGGGCGCCGTTCCGCTGACACCTCCCTCTCCCCATCCCTGGCATGCCTGCTGTTGGAGTGCGGGCGACCCTCCTCCCCACCTTCTCCCCGCCTGCACTCTTCAGTCTTATCCCCCTTGCGGTGCCTCTCCTCCCCTCTTTCCCCAGCCATACGCTCCTCGCGCTGGTCCCGCTTGCCATGCCCCTTGTCCCCTTCCTCTGGCATGCCGCCGTCATGTTTATTCCCCTTGCGATGACCCCTCTGTTCAGCCTTGGCGCTGGGCTTGCTGCGCTTGCGGGGCGGGGAGGGCGCGGGCTCAGAGTCACTGTCAGAACCAGAGCTGGAGGAGCTGTCACTGTCGCTGCTGGAGGTGTCAGAGCCTACGGTGCAGGGGGCAAGGTGTGATAAGCTACACTACGGCCGCGCACAGTGGGCACACTGCAACAGGAGTAGCAGGTTGCAGACGCAGCGGCGAAAAAGCAGTGCATTTGATTGGGACAGTGCAGGGCCTCGGTCCGCAAGGCGAAGAATAAACACACCCAATGCGGCCGCGGCTGATGCTGAAATCCAGCAAAGCCCATGATTGATGCTATGCGATATGCGTTATGCACAGGTCCCTAACTAGTGCACCGTCACGCAGTGGCATGGCCCCAGCGCAGCTTACCCGAGCTGCTGCTGCTGCTGTCCGATCCAGAGCTGGAGGAGCTGCTGGTGGTGCCACTCCCACTGCTGCTGCTGCTGCCGCTGCTGCCGCTGTCACTGCTGCTGGTGTCAGACTCGCTGTCACTGCTGTCTGAGTCTGAACTGCTGCTGCTGCTGCTGCTGGGGCTGGGCTTGCGCTTTTTGGTCTTCCTGGCTGCCAGTGCCTCCTGCTGCTGCGCCTGGCGCACCTCCCGGGGGTCCAAGGGGGCCTCGCCGGGCTCCATGAAGCGCTGCCGCAGCTGGGGCAACACACAGGAGACAGTGGGCAGATGAAGTGCAAACAACAAGGAATATGCAGGATTTAGGTGTATGCAGGAATATCATTATAGAGGAGTATGCAATGTGGCACGTTGGTACGAAGTGCAGAACGGAAGAAGTTTGCTTTTGCTTTAACAGCTTTGGCGTGTGGATGGGGACAAGGAGGGTGGTTAGTACCTTTGGGTTGAGGAGCTGCTGTGTCCTGGAGGGTCGTGCCGCATACGCAGGCTCATTTTTGCACTCGTACGTCCAGTGGCCGAGCTAGAGACATGGGGAGCAGGGTTGGCGGCCAGTACACAGCAAGAGGGCAAGCCCATATGCATGCATATGCAAAACTGGGGAGAAGGCCCACGAAGACCGTGGCAGCGTGCGACATAACGGAGCAGAGTTAAAGGAGTTACCTGTAGACAGCGTTGGCAGGTTTGGTTGTTTGCAGCCCTCGAGGTCACCTTGGCCTGCGGTGGGCGACAGGCAGGATCAGGTTTGGTGTGAAACAGGACAAGTAGCAAGCGGTGTAGTGAAGAGATGCAGAGAGACAGAGTGACCCATAGAAGCACATGCGACGTACCCGACCATAACGGCCTGCCATGTGCACAGAACCACTGCCTAGCAGGCTCATCGTGGCGCTTGATGGGTTGCACTCAAACGGTTGAACAATAGAGGGGTCTCAAACTCATGGAAGTCGTACTACAGCATGTAACGTTTAACCACACTGGAGTCTACTACTGCAAAGCAGACGAGCGCCTGCCGTTTAACTAGATTAACAACTTTGCACCATCCACATAAATTGTAAGTCCTTTATTATTGGTTTATTCTGAACTTTTGCCAATAGCTGACAACCTTCACAGCCAGCGACCACTTGGGGTTCCTATGATTGATGCTGTTTCTCTTTCAAACAGGGTCTTGCACGCAGTTCGGCCCTTGCCCCCTCCAAACGCAAGAGTTTTATGCACTTGTAACATGGCAAGTTGGCGATAGCTTGAAAACTTAATGTCCCAGACAAATGCGGCGGCACCATTCTCCTTTCACCATTAATGACAAGGTCTTCTCCATTACAAATATGTGTGAGCCAGTAGGGCGTGCATATCCGGTGAAGCATGAACACCTACTTTTGCGTGCTGATCCAATACCTGTACATATGTTTGGATCTTGTTAGAAGTAACCTCCGGTACCGGGTACAAACATACTGTTGCACAAATTGGCGTTCTGTTATCGGCCATATGATGAAGATGTGTAATATAAAAAACAAGTAATATGAAACAGAAACATCACTGGTAATTAATTGGGCAGTCCACAGTACCAACAGTTTTAGGGCATAATATCACATAATTGACTAGGAGCAATGTCAGCTTTTTCCTCGCTTGCCCCTCCTTTGAAAATTCCACGCCAGACCAGGAAGTGCTGCTGGCTGCCTTCAGGGCCGTGTGGCTAAAGCCTGGCTCAAATGTTGCATGCAGTTAGGCGAACTTCCCTCAGAACGGCAGGTAGCACGCAGTCAAGAACGCCTCCCTGCAAAGCAGCGGGCGGGATCATCAGGTGGGGTCGGCAGATTTATCAAGGCTATGCCAACGCAAACACAAGCTAGCTACATATCATTGACAGAAGACATTCAAATACGGCATTGCCAGGCATTCCAGCTATTGAAGCGCTCAACAATCCATCAGTTCCATGCAGTCACAATGCTGCCAATGTTGACGCACGGCATGCCACTGCTAGCTATACGGCACTGGACAGCCACCTTGGTGCACTCCCACAGCCTGTGCAATGTGCCCCAGGCCCAGCGCTACCTCCCGACACACACAGTGGGCGCAGTCTCGGTGCAGCAGCGAGCATAAACCATATGACTTGCACAGTGAGCGCAGGTGTGGTGCAGTCCTGTCCCCGTGTATACTTACAGTGCAGGCCCGTACTGGCCTGGCAGAGTGATGAGTGCTGAGCGGCAGGACTTTGGCAACTGCAGGCATGGACACGCATACGTCAGCGATGGTTGTGCATAAAAGGGAAGAATTGATACATTATTCTGATGTGATTTATATGTGCAATGCTCAATCACATGTGCAAATTAACCTGGTCAGGCAGGATCACAAGTTGGTGAAAGAAGGCCTATGCACAGCAAACCCGCCCTAAGAGTTGCTCCCACTACCGCATGCATCCACTGACACAGGCTTGCAGGCGGTGGTCCTTATCAACAAATTTCTGTTATGGTCAGCCTGTCACTGTCATTGCACACCCAGTAATCACGTCACTGCATGCCATGAACCACCCTGGTATGCCAGCAATCTGCCTCACGCAAACCAGCATCCCCTCCCACCACCCCTCCGCATCCCCACACAGCAAACACCCCACCACCCCTAGCCCCCCGCCATTCTTACCAAGCCGTACGCCGTCTTGCACACGCTGGGGCAGATGGCGCCCCCCCTGGGACCAGCAATCGCTGCACTGCACTCACTGCTCCCCCTGCCAAACCTCCCAGTCAGATCCGGGCTGGCCACCAGCGCTGCATTGCATTGCTGCACCAGGGCCGCCTTAGGCTTGGCCAGCCACACCCTGATTTCATTTTCTCCCAGGCCCAGCACCCGCCCAATGGCTATAAGGTTGTCTGCCAGGCTGGGGGTGCCGCAGCTCCCCTGGGGACCAGTAATTACCGCGCTGCCCATCTCGAAATCGATGCCGCAGTCGTCAAGGAGCTTGGAGCTGGGTTGGGGGTGGAGGGGGGTCAGGGCTTGCGTGCAAAGCGGGGTTGAGGTTGGGGGTGCAACCAATGGTGCAGAGCACGTGGCGTACCATGTGACATTTGGCTCATGTACATATGGTAACATGGATGGTACCAGTATGGTGTATACATGTCATGTGATATTGTCACACAATCATACTGCCAAAGCTATTAAACCCTAAACCCTAAACCCTCAACCTTAAACCCTAAACCCTAAACCCTAAAACCATGCATTCCAGCAGTACAGCCAAGTTGGCGGTCAGCCTGCACCGCCTTAAGCCAACCAGCTCTCTCCTGGCACTGCTTATATCATCTCTGATGGATGGTATGCCCCAGCGGTGACAATGCAGCCAGATGAATGATATTAGTTAGATAGTTACATGCATTCCAGCAATACAGCCAGATGAATGATATAGTCCATGGCAATGAGACAATGTGGGTGATGCATCAGTGCATCACATGTGTCAGACGCCAGGTTGTTGCATGGGTTCCGTTGCACTTACTAGATGCATCCCATTGGGTATGGCGCGGTGGCAAAGGCATCTCTGCACTCAAACGACAGCTGCACAAGGGGGGGGGTCACAGTCAGAAAGAAGCAGGGGAGGACTGCGGCCCAAAGTAATACAACATACCCATGGGATAAAACCGACAGCCACCCTGCTGCCAGGGTCTACCCCAGCAGATTGTGCCTAGTCCCGCAGGCGTCCAATGCCGCATGAAACCCTGCGCATAACCCTACACAGCGTACCCTTACCGCCAGCAACTTGTTCCTGCACCTTGCCCCATGTTTATTTGCCACCACACAAGACTGTAAACTAACCTTATCCAAACCCCAGACAGCAACCCCTTACCGCCTGCAGGTTGGTCTCGCACTGTGCCCCGCAGGTGTCCGCCGCCACCTGGCAGTAGCCGCTGAGCTGCCACTGGTGGGGGAAGGCGGCCAGCTGCTGCTCAACGCACCCAAGGATCTGGGTGCCGGTGAGGTTGAACCAGGCGTCAACCTGAGGCGCAGGGGGTGGGTGGGTGGAGGTCATCGTCTGTGTCTGGTGAGTGGTGGCAGTAGCAATAGCAATGCAATTTGAGCACCTCAATCCAGAATGTGAATGCCTCAGGGGCTGAGCAAGCCTGGAGTTGCCGCATTCCTATGTAGCCAAAGGAGAGCCAACGGTAGGATATGTGCACCACGTGGCCTACCTGCGCGTTGTCCCAGTTGTAGAACTTCTGCAGCGTCTGGATGTAGTTGAGGTCCTCGTAGGGGATGTCGATCACGTCGCCAACCTCCAGCGCCAGGCGGGGGGTGGAGCGGCTGTGGGTGAGGCTGGTGGCCAGCTGGGACAGCCGCCCCCATGCGTTGGGCAGCACCCCCGCGCTGCTGTGCTCCTCAAGGAGGGAGGCGTGGGCCAGGGGGGAGAGGGAGAGGGCGAGGACGAGGAGGGGGAGGAGGGAGAGCCGCATGGTGGCCAGGCGAGCGGGGCTGCAGGAGTGGGGCACAGGTGGGGTGGGTGGGTTGCGCGCACAAGGGGTGTGAGGGTGCCACTGCTGCATATGCAGGGCTATGTCAGGAAAATAATGCGATTTGTTCAAGAAAGGTACTACTGCAACGGCACTGTCCACGCAGGACCTACAACTGGAGTGCTTGCCAGGTTGAGGGGAGTGCCGTTCGGGACAGCAGAACGAGCTTGCGCCCAATAGGAGTGTGCACTGGTTATGTTAGTGAAGATGGATTTCAATGTGTCTCAAGAGGAGGGAAGGTGTTGCCAGCGGCCGTGACGGCACAGGTCGTTGCGGGCGGAGTGACATGGGGACACATGCACACATGCATGCATGCATTGTGCACAGTGCCACTCGACACCACCCACAAGCTGCCCAAATACCAGCAACACGCGTAAAACAGCCCCAGTAATAAGGCGTGAAAGATAGGATGATTATGCTGGTGCATACTTACAGCCGACGAAAGTAGGTTCTGTGACGGACCAGTTGTCCACTGCAATGTGCGCCAGAGGGGCCCTTGCCCTCGCACCAACGGGGCCACCCACGTTCTAAAGACAAAACCGGGATCAAGATGTCACTTCAAACGTGGTGAAGCTGGACGATCTGGCTGAACCCGTGGTGTGCGTCGCATGCCCAGTTGGATGCCAGCTACCCCTGCTGGAAACCCCAGACTGCGCGCGGAACAAAGGCGGTGGGAAGGTAGCTTTGGAAAAACAACCAAGTTTACGTGCTAAAGGGACTACTTGTGCTCGATGTGGTGCTCGATGTTGGTTTTGTTGACGGCAATGTTTTGGCTCGTCTAGGCGGGAAAACCTGCCCTGGTGACAAGGCACCACCAGGCTGGACTTTCAGTGCCACCAGTGGTGTTTGCAAGGCTCACCTCACACGGAGCCTTCTTTGCCTGAAGCAGATGTTTGCACTGCACTGTTGAGGATGTGCAAACCTGGAGTGCAATGCACAACCACCAGAGCAGTTGCCACTAACCGCCAACTTATACCAGAGTGGTCCTGAATGCTTGCAGCAAACAGCAGCAGCTGCTGCTGGCTCACCATTGGCGATGGGATCCAGCGCCCAGCCCTTAGCACACAGGCTGAAAGCGGTGCATGTAATGCCACCGCATATATGTGCACTGGGTGCAACCACTCCATTTCAAAGGGCTACAATTGGTTACAAGTCGACGCGAAGATGGGAAGGGTCCAGCGAAGCGACCACACTGCCCAACTAAACAAATTGGGTTCAGCACCAGCTGCCAACAAACAAGTGGCACAACAAAATTTAAAGCACAGGTCAGCAAATGTCCTGGTCCCTCCAAGAATAGCAAGCCAGCTGGGTCAATCGGAAAAATGCTTTGGCCCTCTTCAAGGGACGGTCGGCATCCAACGCAAGGGGTTTGTCATCGCAAGGCGCACGATGCAGCCTTGGATACCCTGCGCATGGGGACCAGTGGGGTGTTGGCATAAACATCGTGGCAAGGGGTGTAGCCACACGTTGCCTATACACGCAAGCGTGAGCAGGGTGCGTGTATGTGGCTTATGTGTGTGGCTTGTGTGTGTACTGTGCAGCGCTGCTTTTCCTGTCTGTGGTCAGAGTGGTGCATGAAACAAGTATCGTCAACGGGCAAACCCGCCCTAGGTACAGGTCTGTGAGTGAGTGAATATCATCGTCCCACAGCAGGAGCAGCAGGCAGCGGAGTGATGCAATGTATGTGAATAAAGCGTGGCAAGGGAGGCAGCGTGAGTGGGAGCAGTGCGTGTTGAGGTGCCAGGGGGTTATGTGGGGGAGGCAATGGCAGTGGCAGGAGGTGCAGAGACTGGCCGTCAGATAGTGGTGCATGTAGGTTGTAATCACAGATTATCAGAACCTGTTGGAAATGGATGTTTATCATCACCCGGCCATGCAGTGCCAATAACGAGTGCACAACCAGGCACTCCAGTGTGGTGCATCGAAGCTACCGACACCAACATGTACCTACCGTATTGGCACAGCCGCTGTTGCTGGGAAGACCGAGGTGCTCATGGCCACCCAGGATGTGTGGCAACAGCCACCAGATAAGGTCCATTCTGGCATGGTGGCTGGCATTCCCCTGTCAACAGTGGCAATGGTTCACTGCTGCTACTCTGGAGGTGCACCACTGGCGTCAGCACGGTGGCCCGTCAGCGCTCCTGTCTTGCACCTGTGTGTTGGGTAGGGCGTCAGTGCTAGAGTAAGCCCCGTTGAGTTGGAGGACAGGCATCCCAGGGGGGCGCCTGGCCCCTGGCCACATAACTGTCGCTATAGTGCACTGCTCCGAGGCACTGGGGGGTGCGCAAGGAGGTCTCGCCCTTTCAGGCCGGCACTCTCTGCCTCAGCACCCGGGGACTTTCGCCCGGTAGTTCAATCACGTGTGCAAGGTGCCCCGCTGCAGGTGCAGCGGTTTTGCCATGGGTATACCGATGGTGGCCTTTAGCGCTGCGCCCTACCTGATAGGTGAATGGGAAATAAAGCCCTCGTGACCAGAGGCAGCCCATGAAGCAGGGCCTTGAAGCGAATTGGCCTTGGACACCGCCTCCATGGCAATTGCACTTGCAGTCCCTCGGTGGTGGTGGGAGTTGGGAAAGAGATCGTGACGGCTGGTACAGGTGCTTACGCCAAACGCTGACGAGGCAAGGGTTGGGAAACAAACACTTTCTAGCGGTAGTGGCTTTCAGGGCTCTAAGACGCGCCACCACACCACTTGTGGGCATGACGGCAGGCCGCCGCCTGTCTCATATCAATGCACTATGCCGCAGTTGCTTAAAACCGTGAAAACAAACGTGCTATATACCAACGTCAGGAGACACAAGCGTGGTACCTATTTCGTGGCAACAACGTGGTAAGGGAGTCGATAGCAGTGCATGGCCCTGTTGCAGCAACTTCAAAGAAGCTTGGGACCAATGACCAGGGGTAATCTTCACCTTTTTCAGTCAAATTGAGCTGAAAGAAGGAAAAGGAATCAATCCCAGTCACAAGTACCAACCTTCTTCCAGGTTGCGTGCACACTGCATCGTAGACAAGTATCAGTTGCATGATGATGGGCAACGATGGGAATGATAGAGGGCAGGTGCAAGGCACACGGCTGCCACAACGCCACTGAAGCAGGGCAACCAATGTCGCCCTGCGCTGTGAAGAAAGATACGTTTTGGCTCGTGGAACTTGCTTATGTTCGCCGCCATTGTGCAAGTGCAAGGGGGGTTGGTCAAGAGTGATCAGGAAATGCGGGAGGGCGCCCTCTGGGGGATGCACACCAAGTTAACCAAAACCTAAAGCCAAAGGCGGGCGTGTGTGGCATTGCGTGAGAAAACCTCGGTTATAAACGTAGTCTGGGCATGTGTGTTGTGTGGGATAGCCAACAGGTCTGTAGATTGGCTATGCTTGCTAATCCATCTGGCCCCATGCCCCGCAGCGGCTGCAGCCATTCCCCATTAACATGTTCAGAATATTCATATGCATATGGTCCCTGACAACTTGTCAGTGACAAGGCCATTCAAATACTATGCTGAGTAACATTAATAGCGGCGCACTGGCGTCAACATCATGACGCATAGTTTATGCAGTCACCTTGCCAAGTGTACCTGCTCAGGGTAAAACAGTTGCCCACACACCTCAAAACCTTTGCCTAGAGTGGCATGCCTGTAGCATCAAGCCTCAGTCCCCATACGGGGCCATACCCACAATGGAAAGTAATGCCCACCGCTCACTTCCAGATTGCACCATGCCGCAAAGTATCTGCCAAACGTGGCCCTAAATTCTACGCTCTGAATGCCACCAAAGCTGTGAGAAACATTCATGCCGCAGTCCTCAAACCCTTGCTAAGGGCGGCATGCCCGGCATGCGGGGGCAGGGTTTGCTGCAGGTTGGGTGCAGATTGCAAGCAGGTGTGGGTCGTCCTGCGGGACTATGCTACCAGCCATCTATCTAAAAACCCTTGCCTAGGTTGACCTGACCGGTGGCAGCACGTTGCCACCAACAGCCTCTCCTGCGCACACGCTCAAAGTGCCTGCCCCAGGGTGCCATGAACGCCGATCGCCTGCGTGTGCTCAACACCCTTGCTTGGCCACCAAGCGCAAACCCTTGGTTAGGGTGCCATGACCGCCGTGGGGAACATTGCCCCCACCGCCCGCTTGCGTGCGCGCGCCACGTGTTCAAACAGGTGCGGCACCTGGAAGTGGTGCTGGATCTGCATGACAGCCTCGTCACCCAGGGGTGTGTGCAGCCTGCGGGAAAGGAGTATGTAGAGTGGCTTTTATCACAATGGGTAGTGGTGTGACTGACCAGGGAGGGGGGTTTCACCTTGGCGAGGATATTGACAAAGCAGGTGGGGAGATAACTGGTCACACCTTTTCTAAGAGCTATGGTGCAGTGGGGGTGGAAGCAACACCCTTGGCAACAGTACATGCGCATGGGGAGGAAAACATTCCAAACAAAGGTTTGGTGCAGTACAAAAGGAAAAGGTTTCGGCGCAGCAGGTTCGAGGTGTGAGCCTTGTGCATGCATTGCAAATGCGAGCCTGTGGCTCCCTCCCACCCGCACTATGCCCCCCCACCATCCAAACCCCACCTGTCCTTTGGCTGCACCATCTCATCCAGCTTTGGGTCTGGCGCCCACCTCGGCACGTAGTCCTCCCTGCTGCGCCCGCTGTAGAAAGAGCGCACCTTGACCTCAACGCCCTCAAGGATGTCGAGGTACCTGCACACGTGTAGCAGCAAATATTTGATACTTACATATATATAATATTTACAAGGAAAATTAAATTAAATACATCGCGTGAGGCATCGAGCTCTGGTGCGCATGGCATGAACGATTCATTGTTGCATGAAAAAGGTACGCACCAACCTGGATGTGGTCCGCATGCAATGCCAACGCTCTCCTCCTACACCGCGTACCCCATTCATACCCCTGACCTGGGAGGCCAATCGCAAACAAACCGAGGGGTTGCCAGGGCGGGTGGGGCATACAGGGCCAATGCACCAGTGCACCAGGGGTGCAAGCCGCCACTGTGCAGCTGGCCAAATGCCTCATGTAAAATGCCACCAGACTCCTCCTACACCACACACTCCTTGCACCCACCTTGATTCACTGCGGATGAGGCGCGCGGGCCAGGCGTCGGGCGCAAACTCCCACCCCGCCCCCTGCAGCGCTAGCAGGGACCCCCTCAACCGCTGCAGCTCCTCGGCGTCCTGGTGCGCAAATGCCGAGGCGAGGCTGCTGCAGCCGCCCAGGGCCTGCGCGTGCGAGTAGATGCGCCAGCCCGCGTAGTAGACCGGGATGTTGGGCAGCGGGGTGAGCTGCGAGGGTGGGGGCGATGGTGTTGGCGGGTATAGAATGGAGCAGTTAACTAGAACTTCTGCAAGCAGGCCTTGTAAGGGATAGGTGGATCACTGTGCGCAAGTTCTGCAATTGTTGCTAGGATGATGGCGGGATGCACGTCATTGTGGTGAATTTGACATGTGGAATGGTGGGACTGAGTGTGCATGAATTCACAGGAGGTTTACGCTCAAACCCACACAGGGTTTACCCCATTAGGTTTGCATACATATGTCCAGGGGTACGTACCAGTAGGGGGAGGAGGGGGAGGACACCCACGGCCCACGCCACCTGGGGGACCACAAGGGGGCGAGGTTCGTCAAGCAACTGGGGAACAAAGCACATCCCAACCCTAAACCCAAACCCTAATCACCAAGCACTGGGGCGCAGTGTGGGGTGGACCCGGCATAGGTTGTCAGCTGAGAGGTACGTGTAAATTAATTGCACAGCCATGCGAGCAGCTCTGGCCCCACATTGTTGATTCCAACTGCTGTCGACCGATTGAGGAACGTGTGCACAGCCAGCACCAGGCATGAACCTCGCAGAGGCTGGCGCTCATGTTCACACCATCAGGCAACCATGCATGTCCTGCACATGCATTCCCTACCCTTGCCACCATCCTATCACACCATCAGGCATCGCCCCCCGCCAACTCCCCCCTCGCATCTGGTGCCCGTGCCCTCACACCCTAAAACCCTACCCCCCCACATCCCCGCACACCCTTACCCTGACCATTCTCATCTGGTGCCTGCGCGTGTGCTCCCGCCAACCAAAACCCTAAACCTAACCCCACCCACCTCCTCTCGTACCATTCGCATCTGGTGCTTTCTCGTGTGCTCCCGCACCATCAACCGCAGTCGCCGCCGCACGTACCGCGCGGGATAGCTGGACTGCAGGGTGGGCGGTGGGGGGTGGGGGGTCAGGCAGCGCATCTGATGATGCCAGCACATACTGGAACTGCGGGCATTGCTGAGGTTGCATGGCAATGTAGTTCGTTGCCAGATTTTGCAGCTACCCCCTTGGGATGAAAACAGTGCATTTTGTACATTACAGGAAAGTGCACCCAGGAGATTGCCTGCTCGTGACCACCCATGATTGCACGCAGAGTTCCCGAGATGTTTGGAGTTTCAAGGGAGTGCAGGACCAGCAATAGGTAAAGTATGTGTGCACGTTGCTGGTTGCTAGGAAAGAAAACCTGCCCTCTCACCGGGTATATTATCTCCACATGGGTTGTGTCCCGGGGCACTGACTTCAGGAAACTCTCTTCAGGATCCTCCCGGGAGATGACAGACTGGGCAAGCCTGCGCACAAACACACCCTAGCTTAGGGTGCCACCAAGGCTTTGGGCGTGCGCATTTGTGCGGTTTTAATCTGGGATTGTGGATGTGATTGTGGGGTTACAACCCCTTGATTCCTGAGTGCTGCTGTGTCCCCCATCACACCACGGAGAGTGCGCCACATGGAATACTGAGAGCAGCTGTTAGGGTCTTGCATGGGGCACCGGCAAAGCCGTGTTGGGCTTTGCAGGGGACGTGTAGCGGCGTGCATGTAACAGGGGGTTGAACACACACACGCATACACACATGTACACATACATGCAACACGAGTGCAGCCACGTGCACACCTGTATAGCCTGTTTTTGAACGACCCCTCCTTTGCCTTCTGCAGGTCCTGCCACTGCTTCAGCAGCTTGCCATGCAGCTGCACACATAAAATAGGCTTCTCAGTCCCAACCATCCCAGCGACACGGTTGCGTGACTCACAACAGCAATGTATGTGCCCAACTGAATGCCGCAGGCAGCATGCACACAGAACAATTACATGCACGCCTAACTAAAGCATGCACGAGGTTGTTAGGGCAGTCAGTGAGTTTAACGGGCACAGCCACACCTATGTCAACCCACTGGCGAAGCCTGCATTTGTGCCTAGGTTTTAGGGTAATAATTAGGGTTTGTGCAGCCGCACCGTGGTGGTGACCTGCTTGGTCAGCAGGTTGACCTTGTCCTCCAGTGACTTCCCCTCGCGCCAGTGGAAATTGACGGTCCCCCCCGCCGCAACCGCCACAGCGGCATCCCCCCCTGGTTGCCACGCGTGGTACAGCCAGTAGCGCCGGAAGACAGGGAAGCTCAGGATCTTCACCGGGTTGCTCATCCCCCTCCCCCTGTAAACCCTTGGGTAGGGTCTGGCGGTAGCAAACCGAGCTAGCTAGGTACGTCTGCTGGTGGAAACCCTTGGCTAGGGTATTTCTGCTCCGGCTGGCGAGCAGGGTGACCCCTGGGATGGGCCTGTGGTGCTGGCTCAAGGGCAAGGCTGTGTCGAGGCAGTATTGGTGCTAGGTTATGTGGTGGTGTTGACTAGAGGGTTCAGGATGGTTAGCCAAACGCTGGGTAGGAAGCTGATGGGTCCCTGCTGCACACTGGAGGCTGCTCTAAAGGACCACAACCCATAGCTGCCGATCTGTGACGATGTACAGTAAAATAAGCCGCTAAACAGGCTTTTCAAGGGCATGGGCCAGTGAGGGCACGTATACGAGAAAAGGATAGGTCAAGGGAATATGCTACCGTGTGCATTACCGCTGCATACCACCAACTAAGCAGGGAATGGGCACGCAAGGATAATGCCTTTGATGAAGACGGGTTATCCTTGTCAACCGTACGTATCACAAGCCAGGTTACACAGTCGCTGCTATAGCCTCGCTGGTACCATTAGCAATGGCACATGCGGTGCGGCAAGCAATGAGTTGGTGGGCGTACGACCGCTGGAGGCTGCACAATGGAACTGCAACAGACGTCTGCGGGGAGTGTGTAGGCTGACGCGGGGTATGGCGTTCCTGGCACCGCCTGTATGCATCCCTTATGGGGGGGCAGCTACTCTGGTGCTGCATGCCACGGGGTGACTGGGTCATATTCTAGTCCCCCTTGCAGTTGTGATCCCCCCCCCTAAGGCCCTTAGTAAGGGCCTTAAGCTATAGCCCAACGGGTAATATTTGTACTATTCAGTTAATGTCTCAAAACCCCTGCCTGTACAAACCACAGGCCACACAACTAGCAAAGGGGCAAAAGCACCACTTGGCGCCGATGCCATCAACTTATCGAGATTCAGAGACAGGTTTCAGCACAGTCTCAGACTGCTCTGCAGCCTTAGGAGGCGGTGCATGGCCCTTGCCAACCATCTCCAATTGCACAGCACCATCAGCCAATTTGATGGACAAGCGTGGCAATCAGCCTTACACTTCAATGCACCCATTGACCAGCACAACACTGCAAGTGCACTTGCGGCCCCCGCCAACACCTGATGGTTCACTGGTGGTCACCAATAACTGGGTTGAAACCCGACTATCCAAATGCAATACTTGCCCTGCTAGCTACTCGGTCCCAGTGGCACTGGCTCAGCCCTTTAGTTATGCCGCAGCCCACTAACCCACTCCCGCCACACAAGTGGAGGACAAAACAAAACCGCTGAGATACGCCAGAGCCTCCATGCCCCCTCTTATTCAAATGAATGCCAGCTGGCACCTCTGGCAGCCGATGCAGTATCACCCCACCAGGTTGAGTGGGCCAAGTTCCACGGTGACATAGCTGCGTCAGAACCCCTAAACCCTAAAACCCCATGACACCTCCCCGATGCGGTCATCATTGCACCTTCTTCCCTACTGCTTCCACAGCAGCCTCAACCAGCGGTGACCCCTCATTGTCCCCCACCCCCTCCTCCGCTGCCGCTTCACCCCCCTCCCCCCCCGTCTCATCAGCCCCCTCTGCCGCCACCTGTGCAGTCGACTCCGCCTCCCCTTCCTCATCGCTCTCATCCTCCCCTCCATCCGACACCTCGGTGCCTGACTCCTCACTGTCGTACTCATCCTCGTCCTGAGGGGTGGGGGGGTTTAGGGAGGTCAGCAAGGGCACGGAGCATGACATGTGTTGCAGCATGACATGTGTTGCAACATTGCAACGGGGGGCCCCATGGAAGGTAGCATGCGGCCGGCATGTGGGGATGCAAGCATGTAAAGTCGCCATGGAAAGTAGGGTGCGGAGCAGTAGTTGGAATGTAAGTGTGCCATGCGAATGGCCTGGCAGCAGTATATAGTGATAATAATCCTCATGACTGTGATGATGCTAGTAATAGAACACCGTGATGGACAATGGATAAGCAGCGACAGCCCACATCATCCTGAATGTGCGACGGCCCCCTTGTCCCTCCCCTCACCTCCTCCTCTTCCGACTCCTCATCCTCCGCCTCACTCTCCCTCTCTTCCCGCTCCTCATCCTCCTCCCCTGGCACACTTTTGCCGCGGTTGGTCCGTCCCTCACGCTCAGCACGCGTCTGGGGAACGGTCTGCAGGGGGGCATACGGGGGGAGGTATGAGAGATGAACAGGAGGGGAGGTACAGATTTAAGGCTCCCTTGCAATTGTCGCCGGCTCTATGGCACATTGCTTGCAGCAACCGGATTTCAAGGTCCCCATCACCCATGTCTGCATGCAGGGCTGTAGGTACATCTTGATGGGCCAATACATCAATTGGGCTCGCGCTGTTTGGTGGCCTATCATGGCTGCCACAAATAGCATGCACGAACAACATTGTGCCTGCACCACCCTCACACCCTGCTCCACCACCTGCAGGTCTCCCCACCCCCTCCCCTCACCTTCAGCTTGATGGCAATCGCCTTGTCAGCACCAATCCACGCGTCGCACATGCAGAACAGCGTGAGGTCATGCCGCCCCGCGGGTGGCGCCCTGAAAGCCAGCTTTATGTGCTGGCCAGGGGGGTCGCCATCCGCCCCCTCCACAGCCGCATCCCCAACCACCTCCAGCGGGGGTGGGGAGGCGCCGTTGGTGTTGCCAGCTGCGTCCTTCTTGCCGGCCTTGGAGGCGGGCTTGGGATTTGTTTGGGATGCGTCAGGGAGCTCCGGGGTCCCCGGGGCGGTGGCCGCCGCGGCCTGGGAACAGTGCAGGAGTGCGGTGGGGATTGGGAGGGGGCGACGCTGGTATGTGACATGACTCACACCCGGCATAATTTGCATGCAGTGGAATGTGTAAATGGCCTAAGCACATAGCCATTGCTATGCTCATACAATGAGTTGAGCAGATGTTATACATTTTCTTCTACCTAGTGTGGTGGGGTAAAGCAACCTCTGGCCACGCAGAGCATGTGAGTCAACATCACATCTCCCCAGGGCAACACATGCATGTCTGCAGCACCCACAGAAGCACACCACCAAACACCAACCTACTCCCCACCCGCCACCCACCTTCTCCCCCACCTCCACCCCCGCCCCCTCCGCCTCCACCAGCCCCTCCTTGGTCAGCCCCAGCACCTCGTTCTCCGCCACGTCAGCAACCACAAACCACCAGGTCTCCTCCTTGGCAAAGGGAAGCGCGGGGGTGTAGGCCTGCGCCGCCTTGGTCTTGGACCCGCGCGGGAGGGAGTAGCCGGGCTGCGCGTGTGCGGGGCGCGACAGCAGGGCCCAGATGTCCAGCGTGACCACGTCGTTCTCCATGATGTCGGACACGTCCTGTGGCGCGGGTTTTAAGGTGTAGGGTTCAATCTTAGGGTTCAGGGCCCAGATGTCCAGCGTGACCACGTCGTTCTCCATGGTGTCGGACACGTCCTGTGGTGGTTCTCTTTAGGGTTTTGAGTGTCCAACTTTTGAAATTTACGGTTGCGGGGTTCATGTGGGTTTGTGGCTCAAGGCACCTCATACCCCTTTACCCGCACTCCCATCATGACGCGCATCAAGAGGACATGGTGTGGTTCAGCCTGCAGGACATTGCGATTCCAGAATTCCAGGGTTAGGATTTCATTCCAGGGTTAGGATATCAGGCTAAAAGATTTTGGTTTTGATAATGCAAGGTTCAAGGCCGGGCACGCACCTCGTAGCCCTCCACCCGCACCCCCGTGGTCACGTGCAGCGTTGGGAACGCAGACAGCGCGGTGGAGGCCTCCTCTGCCTGCGCCTCTGTCAGCCCAGCCACAGCCAGCGCCAGCTGTCGCTCCCCGTTGTCCAGCTGAAGCAGCTCAGACAGGCTGCGGATCTGCATGGGTGGGTGGGCGTGGTGGTGGGTGCGGTGGTGGATGGGAGGCGTGCATGGGTGGGGTATACCCCTGGCCGCAAAGGTGGCATGCCAGGGGCCAACCCTGCAACATTACTAACCAATCGCCCTTGCCACCAATCACAGGGCATCAAAATGGCTGCAAAATTTTGTCACAAAAGAATGAAATAAAGGACACTAGAAACGGCAACTGCACCACTAAAATACAAATAAATACTAGTCAAAGAAAGCAATAAAAAATAGAATG
This sequence comes from Heterotrichella gracilis, assembly GCA_032358255.1. Taxonomy (NCBI): domain Eukaryota; class Xanthophyceae; order Tribonematales; family Xanthonemataceae; genus Heterotrichella; species Heterotrichella gracilis. The sequence goes on from JAULBX010031039.1 coordinate 155,009, forward strand.
TACATGTATATACAACAGCGCATCATAGCACAGCGTGCATGCTCGTTGCTATTGCACATGCCACAAACCCATGGTCTGGCATGCCGCCACAACCCCACCCACAAAATCGCACACACACTGCCATTTCAGCATGTGCGCACTGCATGCATGCACCCACATCCCCCAACTAGTACCGCACCTTCTTCCTGTTGAGCCTCTTGACAACGTCATAGTCAAAGTGCGGCAGCTGCAGCAGCGGCGCAAGGGTCTCGTTGGTGCCCTTGCCTGCGGGGAAGATGGGGGGGGGGGGGTGCTGAGCGGGTGGGTTGTGAATGGTGGGGCGGTGATGATGGCGGGTGGTGGGGTGGTGGAATGTAAGAAAGGGTGGCCTGCAACCAGCCTGCGGTGAATGCACGTGCATGGTCACCTGCTTTCCCCCTCTACATCCAACAACCCACACAGCTCCACTGGCCACCCACCCCCGCCGCCCACCCACCTACCACCGGCAGCCGGCACACATTGCTCGCCAACGCCCTGCTGATGCACTGATACATCTCCATTACCCCGAGAACACCACAACTATGCATCCTACCCGTAACACCCTGCCAGTCCATTCCCCCTCCCAAACACAGCCACCCATGTCCCACCAGTGTTCAGTGCATGTCTATTACCCCCCTCCCCCTCCCCTCCACCCCGCAATTCATCACTCCCGCCACCTACCTCCCACCGGCGGCCGGCGCACGTTGGTCGTGACCGCCCTGCTGATGCACTGGAACATCTCCACCACACCCAGCGTGGGCGCAAGCCAGCCGTAGTTGTGCGCCGAGCGCGGCAGGTTTGCGATCTTGGCCATCTCCTCCAGCAGGATGAGGCAGCGCTTGAGCACGAACACCAGGTCCTTGTGCAGGATGGCGGGGATGGGCTCGCGCGCAAGGTGGGCAAGCAGGAGCATGTGCACCTGGAGTGGGGTTGGGGGTTGGGGTGGTGGTGCGGGGCGGGTCAGCGCATGATGGGGAAGTGCACCAATGGGGTGATTCAGTGACACATGCACATGCCCAACATGCTGCGCACTGGGACAAAATGCACACATGAGACCCTGTCTTTGTTCCCTTCAAGAATGTGCCATACACGCACCATCGCCATGCAATCTAGATGAGCCCCGCCCATTCATCAAACACAGCAGAGCTAGGAGAGCACCATGCACCCGCCACCGCACAGGACAACTCCCCCCCATCCCACCCGCCACACTCCACACGCCAGGACCCTACCCAAAACCCTCCCCGGCCCCCTCCCTACCTTGAGCACGCTTGTCTTCCGCTTCCAGAACACCGACTTGTCCTTGAGCTCGGGCTGCAGCCGCAGGATGGTTTTGCGCAGCTCGTCCAGCGCCCCCTGCTGCTCGTGCGGCACCGGCATCTGGATGAATTCCATGGCGATGACCAGCGTCTCGGGGATGCGCCCCAGGGACTGCGCGGGCTTGACCGCGTACTGGGAGCGGTAGAACATCTCCAGGGTTTCCGGCAGCAGCTGGTTGGGCCCCACAAACTTGTTGGAGTTCATGAGATAGCATGCTGCAACTAGGAGGGGCAGCATGATGCCGCACCCCACCAGGCCCGCCAGCAGGAACGGCGCTGACTTGGAGTCCTTGCTGAAGATCCACTCGGGCAGGGCTACCCCAATGTTGATGGCCTGGCGCCCGTCTGGGTGCCCAAACTCCTGCCAGTTCTTGCGCGAGGTTTCGTCTGTGAGGGCTTGATAGGCCTTGTTGATGTGCTCGGTGAAGTACTTCTGTGCGTCTGGGTCGGGGTTTTTGTCAGGATGGAAGATAAGGGACAGGCGCCTGTACGCCTTTTTGATCTCCTGGTCTGTGGCTGTGGTCTGCAGCTGCAGGATCTCGTAGGGGTCAAAGGGCTTTTGCTCCTGGAGACCCTTCTGCACCCAGCCCAGGATCACAAACAGCAGCAGCCACAGCAGCAAGATGCCCACATTGCTCACAGTCAGCTGCCTCCGCAGCTTCTCCGCCAGTGCTGACTTCTTCTGCTTCTTTGAGACCCAGCCCTGCACGGCCTCGTCCTCCGCTGCGCCCCCCCCGCAGCACTTCCATATGGTGGCGGGGACCAGGAAGAGCGCCATGATGGTGATGATGAAGATGCCAAAGAGGGCTGAGTTGCCCCTGTGCTCCTCCATGGTGGCAGGCTGGTGGGGTGGTTAGCCAGGCAGGTGGTGGGGAGCGGTTAAGGGTCAGTCATGACCACAGCCAGGAGTGGCAGCCCACCTGCGCCAAGGGACAGCCATGAGTCATAGCTGCACCAAAAGCAAGACTGGATGATCGCCAGTATAGGACTGATTATGCACTGATACACTATGCTACTTGGTACCCGGTGGAGGCCACAGTGGGTGGCTATTGACTGCGCAAGTCCCAGGCCCCTGTGCAGTGTTGGGTGCGTGCATGCTGCATGGGGGAACCTTGCCACATTGATTGACTTACACGCAAGGATCAGCGCTCCGCAATGATGTATCGTATGTAAACGCCTTCAGGACTCGGAATCCCAAGCAGATCACTGGCCTGCAGGTGCACCGTTCTGATTGCAACCACCCCCGGTATGCAGATGAAGCATGCTTCTGTGATAGCGAACTCCAATCGCGCCTGATATCCAATGTGACAAGGGCTCCAGGCAGGATTTCAAAGTGAGCAACGTGGACAGTACGTTCTTCACGTACTTTATGCGGCAATCAGCTGTGCAAGCGGAATGTGCCGCCGCCGTGTGCCACCCGTCCGCCAAGGTCCGCCTGCAATATGCATGCATACGACACTTGTTTGCAGCCAATACTTATTGCAACAGGAGCCCAACCAGCTTGCCAAAGTGCGCAAACCTCGTTAGGTTTTTTACTGCCCACATATGGTCTTCGTCACTATCACTCGTAAGCCCAACGAAACCTCTGCGCCCACCCATGTCCCCCTGACTGCATTGAGAACTGACCACTACTGTTGAAAACCACGCTGAAGTGAAGAGTCTTGAAGCTGGGCTGTTGCGTGGACACTACCCAGTTGTGATTCTGGTCATACTTCTCTGTGACAAACGCAAGTGTCCAACTTGGAGACGTGCGCAACATATAGAACACCCCGTGAACAGACCAAGATGGATGCACTGCGCAACGTGCAGTCGAGTTTGAAGCGAGAGATCGACGAATACAATTCGATAGAGAAAGGTGTGTACGTCGTGCAACGACCGTGTCCTTGTCACCCTGAGTGTCTCTAATACGTATGTTGGCGTGCAGATGTTGAGAAGAACGCGACTGCACGACAGCAGTATGTCCAGCAACTCAACGAAAACGAGATGGTCTTCAAGGTAGGGCAAACAGTGTTACAGTTATTCTGAGCCTGGGCACAGTCGTCTTTGATCTAGCAACCTGGACTCATCCCATGTTGCCATGTAGGAGTTGGAGTATGTGGAAGAGGATGCCAACGTGTACAAGCTGATTGGCCCCATTCTGGTGAAGCAAGACCTGGTTGAAGCAATTGCAAGCGTCAATACAAGGCTGGAGTACATCAAGGGTGAACTGAAGAGGCTTGATACCCAATTACAGGGGTTCATGGATAAGCAGAGCCGGAAAAAGCAGCAGGTGTGTGTGGATTTGTTTGGTTCAAAATGCAGCTCGTATTGCTGCACACATTGGTGTGGCACTCAGCGCATGCTTTCCCACTGCTACTGTCCTTATGCAGATTGTCAAACTCCAGCAAGACATGCAAAAGATCCAGGCAGCAGCTGGCGTCGCTTCGTAAGAGGAGTGCTTCGGAGGATGTGACCTGCCGCTGCCTCTGCTCTCCTGCGCTGCAGCTTGCTGCTCTTTATGGTGGTGCAGAATAACATCAGTTATTGTCAGTATATGCCAACCTTTTTAGTGGGGATCCAGTATGGCACTGCTTGGGTGGCAACCGGGGCAGCAGCAACCGGGGCATCTGGCTTGCTGTTGACAGCGGTGACAATATGAATCCTGTTGATTGCTGAACAACCACACTAGTTCTCAACTGGTTCAAAACAATAACCGTCGAATAATCATATGAACTGCTGTGGAAATAGCCCATATGCATGCCGGCTGGACAGTCCTTGCAGAAACCCTGGCACTTTTTCTTGAAGAGACCCAGCTTGAGCTGGCACATCTGGGTGTCCCTATTTCATGTTCGTTTTCCTTGATACGCGGCACCAGTATGCCTGGCTTTTAGCCGTGGTCTTCAGTGCTACCTGGCAATTTAACACTCGCATTGCAAAGGCAAATCTAGGTTTGTAATCCAGTAAGAAATGAGTCTGCACCCCCGGTGCTGTCCAGTAGAAAGGAGTGGGCAAAAACGAACTGATGGTGCCCCACCACGTTACATATTATTGCAGCATTTGAGTGAGTTCAGCAGTAAACCAGCAGCAGAAAGTTTGCGCGTGGCACGAGCTTCCCCACGCCAAGCAGTCAACCGGGCAGCAAGAGTGTACAATTATGCAATCCTGTAGTGTGTCAAGGAACTAGAAATCAGGTGGCAACTTGACAGTGCGGGTAAATTTTGTGTGCCAGTCAGGTGTGGACCAGGTTTTAATCCCAAGGTCCGGCTTGTTGGCCACATAGGTCACAGGTCATCTTGTCTGTAGGAGTTGGCTGGAACGTGTCTGCTACGAAGTGATTGAAAGTATATCTCCAGACCCAACAAAGTTCTTGGTTCTACTTTGCAGCGTGTTTGCGTGGTTTGCTGCCAGGTTGTCAGCATACACCCCAGCCGCAAAACCAGCAGTTCCCACCTAGCAGAGTGTAGAGGACCCAGGTTAGCTTGTAAGGGTTTATGAAGTGGGGTTGGTCTAACATAAGACCTGCAACTGAGACATGTATCGGCAAAGTTACCTTTTCAGTCAAAGTCTGAGCCTCCTTCAAGTGTCTGCATGAGGCATCCACCACCAGCTCAGTCACTTTGTCCAGTGCATACGGGCCATCTGTGGAGCAGCTGTGCTTCACCATACCTACACAGCGCCGTCAAAAAGTCAAGTGAGAACGTTCAACTTTCAAATTGTTGCCAACTGGGTAAATTTTGTTGGGCGAACGAGGCAGGCCGAACCTTTGCCCGTCCTCTTGTCATCCTCTACACCTTCACCGTGGTCATAGATGAGGCATTTTGCCGCACTGAAAGACGTTTGTTTGCTTGCGTGCACGGAGGCAACATCTTCTTCGCTCATCTTTATCTGTTTGGTCAACTCTTCCCTGGCAGTGTACGTGCTTGGTGCAGGCTCGATGGAGTGCAGTGCAGACGTGCTTCTGCTGACGTATATGAAATCAACACTTGCAAGAGAGTCTTATGGTATTGACCCCGTTGCCAGCCCCAGTTTTAAACTTCACATTGCATGCCGTCTTGGACCAAAAAGTCCAGGGGGTATATTATTTCCTCCTCGTTGAAAGGCGTTTGGATGTTGCATGTTGAAAAGCAGCAAATCCTTTTTAACGCCTCGACTTGCCAACACCCTGTTACAATCTGGCTCTTTTTGCTGGTCAATCCTTCTGGGTGCCACCTGAGCGCTTACTACTGTGAGGTGCGCATGGTTTTGAGCTTGATAACCTTTGAAATCTGCATGCATGCATCAACCTATCTTGTTGAACAAACCCTGTCCTATCGCATCTTGTCCTTTCTGGGGTCCTCTTTCACGTCTAACTGTTCCTTGGCTGTAACTTTGCAGTGTAGCTGTCTTTCCTGCTTCCCAGAAGCCAAGTGTTCCTTTTTCAGCGACTTCTATGGTGAAAACCGGATTTTCTGGCTTGCTGGGTCACTAATCTCTCAGCATCCACGCAACTTTGGTCTCGGGGAGGACTGAGTACCATGAAGAAGGCAGGGGTGGTCCAGGAGGGGCTGAAATCTACCCGGAAGAGGACCCGGGTCACTAATCCAGCCTACGAGGACTATGGCCCAGAGGATCAGTACGAGGAGCTGGATAACCTCTACAAGCAAGACGCAGACCAGCAGCTGGGCCTCCAGACCTACGAGGAGGACGAGGAGCCCCCATACTATGTTGCTGAGGGGCAGCAGTCTGACGGGTACCAGTCAGATGAGCCCCCTGCCCCCAAGCCCAAGTTCGTCGAAAAGAGGAGAGCAAAGGGCGTGGCGTACGACCCCAACGCAGCAACTCCTTCGGACGCCTACCAGGACGTGATAGGCAAGCACCGCCGCAAGAAGCAGCGGGTCATCATGCTGCCTACCGCGCTCGCTGGCGTCACCAAGAAGCAGCGGACCACCAAGCACAAAAGGGCCGCTCGAGCTCCTGAGGCGCTGGCACAGATGCAGCAGCCGTTTGAAGACTACGAACCCCCCGCCAACGTCGCCCCGCCGGAGCAGCATGCTCACCACACCGGTGGGCCGCAGCTGGGAGCCTTTTTGAGGCCGCTGGACTATGACACTTTCTACTTCCGGCTGTTCCTGACCAAGGTAGGCACATGTCGAGGGTTTTGCGTGCCCACATGTCGGCCTGCCATCACAACGCACAGGCACGTTGCACACACAGAAAGCGTGGGCACTTGAAAGGCACGCTTTCCTTCGCCGTTTGCAACAACATCGAAGCCCCTGTTATCACGTTTGCTCCTGCATGCACCTTTTTACATCCTGCAGGCGGACTTTTGCATGCATGCACAGGTGCTTGTGATCCATCCAACGGCCTTTTGCATGCATCCGGTCAGTAAAGCCATGTTTTCTTGGTCCTTCTTGACAACGTGTTGGGCAGTTGTAAACTTGCCACACTGTTTTTTTCAAGCTTGCTAAAGAGCAGCAAGCCAAGGCATCACAGGGTGCTCCACATTCAGTAGTTTTCCTTAGCATCTCCTGCTGCACTGCACTCTGTCCAGCTGTTTGGGTGCCCTACTTTCACAATTCAACGTCCCTGAGCACTACCCACAACGTCAAGTTTGAATTCGTCAGCTTCCACTAAGCTTGTTAAAGACCAGCAAGCAAACGCAACACCTGCACCTCCACATTCAGGAGGATTTTCTTTGCAGTCCCTGCTGCACTGCACTGCATTCAGCTGCTTGGGTGCCTTATTTTCACAATTCAACGTCTGTGAGCAATACCCACAACGTCAAGAATGAAATTGTCAGCTTGCCTGTGCTCTGGAGGTGCAGGCAGGTAGATAGGCGCACCCTCTTGTCCCCACACATTCTGCACACCTTTCTCCTTCTGCAGCTCCCACCCACTTTTAGAACCCACTCTAGTGATGCACCCACCTGCTCTTCATATTTTTGCTTAATTATGCTTGCCAGACACTTGGATCCTGGCTCCCAACTGCACAGCACTCCCCTCACCCCTCCCTCATCTCCCTCCCCACAGCCTGTGGCCGAGAAGTACCTGCCCAAGCGCCACAACGCGCCCATCGAGCTCATCTGCGCCACCACCGGCCGTGCTTACCTGTGCAAGCTGTACTACAAGCCCGAGCACCGCCAGTACGCCATCTACGGCTCGCTGTGGAAGAAGTACCTGCGCGAGAACCAGGTCACGCGCGGCTGCGTGCTCAAGTTTGAGCACACAGGCATCTCGCACTCCTCCGAGGTCACGGGCAGCCACAGCTACCGCGTGTCGGTCGAGTCCCGCTCCCTGGACATGTTTGGGGACGACCTCACCTCCTCGCGCGAGGCCCGCCAGACACGCCCCAAGACCAAGTCCACCGGCAAGGGCACCCCCAAGATGCGCGGTGGCACCAAGGCCTCGCCCAAGCCAAAGACACCCGCAGCTGCCATGGGCCTGCTCACCCTCGCAGGGTCACGCTCGCCGGGGGGGACCAAGCGCGGCGGGCCCAAGGGCCTTCCCAAGCCTCGAGGGGCAACCACTGCGAATAAGCGGGCTGGCGCGGGTGGCGAGATGATGGGGGTGCCCGGGTTCTGGGGCGGCGGTCTGACGCCTGAGACGCCAGGCTTGGAGGAGGTTGACGGTGCTGGGCGCGGCGAGGAGGGCCGCACCGCCAGCCGCCTGCTTGACTACGGCAAGTGGGACGACTGCCTCATCATCACCAAGGTGGGGGCGCTGGGGCCAGGGGGGGGTTTTGCGCTGGCGCTGCACATGTGTCATGTGTAGGCAAACAATGGCCCATTTATGGTGCAGCGCAGGTGCTGGCGACAGCCCTTTGGCTTCACCTGCCTGTGCGCAGCGCCCCATTTGAACCATGTACCCCAACCCCTGCACGCACATTTACCCCACCCTGCCTGATCATCACCAAGGTGGGGGTGCTGGGGCTGCGCACGTCTCATGTGGAGGCAGCGATGCATTATGTTGCACCGAAGATGCTGGCGACACAGCTCTTTTGCTCCATTGCCTGTGTGGAGCAACCCATGGCACTTCACTCCAATCATGAACCATGCACCCCACCCCAAGGCCACCGCACACATATCTTCGCCACCCTGCGTTCCCAGCAGATGTTCTCCATTGTCCCCTTCCTGCTCCCTCCAGCCACCACCACACGTCTCACACGCACCTGATCTCCCCGGATTTGCAGGAGATGTACCCCATCTTCCCTTTCCCCGAGGAGCCCATGCCGTCCGATGCCCCCTCCTTCACCTCCAACTTGCAGCTGGTGCACGCATCCATCGTGTACCCAGTCAAGTACTTTGCATACCCCACCGGGGCGCGCGTGGTGACCAAGGGGTGGAAGGAGTTTGTGTCGGCTGTGGGGCTGGAGAAGGGGGACCTGCTGCACGTCACCTTCCTAGGGGAGGAGAAGCTGCTGAGCAGCCCAGATGCAGTGCACAGGTGCGGACAGTGCGGGGGTTGAGCAAGCTTAACTGTTTATTCAAGTGGTACCTTAATGCACTGGTGGTTCCTTATGAACTGGTTGCTGTACATCATGGGTGCTTGGTTCATGTGTATGCATCCATGCTTCAGTAGCTGCCAGTAATTATACCACCTCAGTGCCTCTGTGTGTCTGAGACACTGAACACCCGCCCTCGGCTCCCCTCCCCAGGTACCACGTGCGCTTCACCCGTGCAGCTGACCTGGTGGACGGGGAGCCAATGGATGCAGATGAGCAGGTGAGGGGTATGCCCGCACAGTCTGCAGGGGTGCTTGCGGTGGAGGCAGGAAGGGTGGGTGGGCAGGTCCTGGTTTGCGGAACAGTACCCTAATGAGGCGACGTAGGGTACTGTTTCATGTGTCAGTACCCTCGTCGGCCACTTGTGGCATGTTTCACGGTGTACTCAGGTGCATGCATCACCACCTTGCATCGATCCATGCCCGAACCAGCCAACTATGCACATACGCTGCAGTAGCATTGCCACTGCTGACGTGGGGTACCATCACACCTGTGCCCATATTGCCGCAGCAGCACATATCCCCTGACAATCTCCTCTCCCACCCCCCCAGGGCACCGACCATGATCCCCTGGCCCTGCTGCCGCACCCCTCCCATGCCCCTCTGCCCCAGTTTGATGGCGAGCCAAGCGCCCTGGGGGATGCGCTGAGGCAGGTGCATCTGGTGCAGGCAGAGGTGAGGAGGGCAGAAATCCTTGCTTAGGGTTGGTGCAGTGTTGAAGAGCACTGGGAAATATTGATATTTCATTGCACAATCCTGTAGGATCTGATGCATCCCAAATGTACCTCAGGTGCCAGGCAACACGATTGGAACCTGCCTAGCTAGGGTTTGTGGTTGCTCAGCCACAAGACTGATTATGTCTGGGTTTAGTTGATCTCAGTTGCCAGGGTCACTCTGAAGGTTCCCACATTCTCAAGTGCATCCATACAATGAACCCGTTGTGCTGTTCTGTGCAGTACAATCTTGTGGCAATGAATTCGCTCAAGCAATGAGTTCTTTAAATCCACGAGATTCAATGACCATTCCTTTCAAGGGCATCCCAGCTGGGCCATTCCCTAGCACCAGTCTGCCCCACCCACTGACCCCCTCCCCCCCCCCTCTCCCCCTGCCGCAGCAGCAGTACATGGTCCAGTGGATGGCCGGTCTGCCCCCCACCCCCGTCACCAAGCAGGCTGTGCTCAAGTGCAAGAAGCAGCTGGGGAGGGTGCTGGATGGGGTGATTGCAGGTAGGAGGACAGCAGCCTGGAGTGGTAGGGGCACGCCATGGCCTGCTGTGTTGCCCAGTAGATGTGATCCAAGGGGGAAGGGTGGATCAGGATGTGCATGTGCAGATATGGCGCCAGAACTGGAGGCCGACAATTGAGCCTGCGTGGCTTTGCTCATGACCCCCTGTCTTGGTGGACTGCATGTAAATAGCTTGATAAACTATGTTTTAAGGAAGAAAAGCATGTGCTCATCACCTCAGCACCCCATCCGCTCCTCCACCCCCTCCCACCCACATCCACGCCACCCCCACCCGCAGGCTCCCTCCAGCAGGCCGCCCCTGGGGTGTGGCTTGACCCCCTGCTGCTGCAGCGCCTGGGTGTGACCTACCTGGCGCACTCGCAGTGGCGCGGCAGGGCCATGGAGCCGGGCGATGGTGTGCTGGATGACATGCGCAGACACGTGGACGGGACCCTGCTGGCGGTGCTGGGGGGCGAGTGCCCATTCAGGCTGGCGGTGAGTGGTGCTTACGTGGTGGGAGCAGGGTGCACTTCAGGCAGGCCATGAATGGTGGGAATTGTGAGGGGAGTGTGTGTATGGATGCTTGGAAGGCTGTGGGATGGGGCTGGTGGTGGTCTCCTGCGTTGGTGGACTTGCAGCATGTTTTAAATTCACCAGGAAGGCAACAGGCGTGCATGCCCAGGGGGCTGCTGGTGTGGGGTGTGTTGAAGGGGGGTGGGGTGGAGGTTGCCATGGTCATGTGGCATGTGGTACACCAGGAGGGACAGTGTCAGGAGGGTGTTGCACGGAGTGTCCAGTGCGTGTCTAGAGAAACATACCAACGGGGGTGTTGTTAGAGTCTTGATTGCTTGGCATGAGCTAGGGTTTACATCTCCAACGTATCTGCAGGTGATGCCAGTGACGCAAGCGCCAGAGAAGGGCCACGGCGTGTTTGCCATGCAGGACATCCCGGCAGGTAAGAACGGAGCAGAATAGCCTGACAAGAACCCTGCATCCACTCATGAAACCTGGCAAGGACCCTAGCAAGGCGTGTGCATTACTGCCAAGCGTGCAATTGCCTGCATGCCCAATGGCTCTCAAGTGATCACAGCGGTTCAGACTATCGTATGCGCATGCCCTTTCCTGGCAAGTCTACATCCCACCCCTTGGTTCACCCACACACACACACCCCATTCGCACCCCCCAGGCGTGTACATCTCCTCCTACGAGGGCGAGCTCATTGACAAGAGCCAAGCTGAGCCCAGGGAGGTGCGCTACTCAAAGAAGAGGGCGGTGAAGAACAAGAGCTACATGTGGGAGCTGGACCCTGCTTACGTGGCGGTGGAGGCGGTGCACACAGCAGGTGGGTGGTCATGCCCTACACCCTCATCCTGCATCCTAATCCCTGAATCCGTGTGTCGTGGCGGAGGCGATGCAAACGGTAGTTTGGCAGGAAACCCTACAATCTGATCTTGGAACCGAAATTCTACATGTCGGAGCGGGTAACCCTAGTGTAACCCCTGCCTGTTCACTGCCGGTTAGCTACATGCATTGCACATCCTCAATGGAGGAGTCAGCTTTTGCATACGCGTTACTGTGGGGCGCCGTGTGGTATCCTTTGTGAATCTGTATATGGCTGCCACATTGGTGCTGCAGCAAGTGCTCTGCTTGTCAGGCTAATCCCTTCCATGCACGCCTACCTACCAGGGGGAATGCATGTAACTAACTAACTAACGCCCACCTACCAGTTTGCCCGTGCACTCCCACCCACCACCCATCCAATGCCCCCTACCCCCTGCTCCCACAGACCAGCAGATCCAGTGCCAGCCAATTCCCACTGCGCCCCTCGTCGTGCCCCCCCTCTCCACCCTCCCACCCGCATCGGGGCCCCTGGTCACCGAGCCAGGCACCTCCCTGGCGCCAGCCTCGACCGCCATGCTGCCGCACACCAGCGACGCCCTCCCCGCAGCATTCGCAGCGTCCAACATCACCGCAGCCACCCTCAGCCTGGCGCTCTCGGCATCCATGCCCACCGCACCACTGCTGACTATGGCGCCACCCGAGGGGGCGGTGGCGGGGCTGGGGGCGGCTTCTCCGCTACCCGCGGGAGGCGTGGGGGCCAAGGGCCCATCCGCCGATCTCATGGTGTCGCCATCACAGCCCGGGGCCGCGCTCCAGATGCTGGCGCAGGCCTCCGAGCGCGCGCTCGACTACCGCGCCACCCACGGCGTGAGCGCAGAGCCCTCCCCTGCACCCCTGGCCCCACAGGCGCCACCACCGGAGGGTGCCGTGGCTGTGCAGGCGTCGCCAGTGGTGGGGGGTGAGGATGCGACTGGCCTCCCTGTGGAGGTCTCTCCCCAGGGCCCAACCCTCACGCTGGCTGAGCTCCTGTCAGGGGAGGAACCAGAGCCACCAGCTACCTTTGAAGTGGCTGCGCCAGTGGCTGCCGCGCCGGAGGATGCGCCACAACCACCGCTGCCGCCACCAGCGGAAGCGCCTGCACCTGAGGCTGGTGCTGTGGAGGGTGGTGGGGATGTGGCTATGGTGGAAGCTGCAGAGGAAGCTACGCCCGAGCAGGCACCGGCTGCGGAGGTCCCATTGGGGGATGGTGGCGCAGCGCAGCCCGCAGGGGAGGTGGCAGCGCCAGGGGAGGAGGGTGTTGAGGGTTCAGGGGAGGAGAAGGACGCGGCAGGGGAGGAGGTGACAGGTGTCGCTTTCCCTGCCTTGGCACCCCAGCTGGAGCTGCCTACAGGTAGGATGCCGGCGCAACTCCTGTCTTGTTTTCACCCCTACGTAAATGGCATGATGTGCATACAGAATTAAAATCCTATGTTATTGGGGAAATGCCTACAAATTGGTATTGACAAATCAATCTTGAGATATTGGCGGAGCATACCTTCATGTATCTGCTCCATTGAGCATCTGCTGCGCCGTTTGGAAATGCCAACCTCTGCTCACAAAGTGTTGAAGCATCCATTGGGTACAGAAATTGAAGGCCATCGTGGCTCGTTCCGAAAACCTCCACACCCCAGTCCATGCATGCTTCCCCTTGCTGCCCCCTCCTCTGAGCCCAACACCATCTTCTGAACCTGTCGCCACCCCCCGCAGCCATGCTCAACCCAACCTCCACCCACGGCCTGGTGGGTGCGTCAGCCGGGGCCAGCGGGGAGGGCGCCCCCGCACCTGCGCCCGTCAACTTCCGCCACAGCGGCGAGCGGTGGCTCCAGTTTGCCGGCTGCCACATCGACGCCACCATGTGCGGCAGCGTCAGCCGCTGGCTCAACCACTCGTGCAATCCCAATGTCAGGTGGGCGGGTGGGGAGGGGGCATGGGGGAGGTGGCTGCTAGTGGGTAGGGCCAATGGGGGTGGAGTGAGGTGGCAGAAGAAATGACAGCTCTGCATGTCAAAATGGTGCAGGTTCCAATGGCTTGAGAGTGTAACCTGATATCAATGCATATGTGACAATTGCTGGGTGTGCCATGCAATGCAAAAGTATTGACCATTTGCCACCACTGCTGCTCCTCCCACACGCCATCAGCCCCCACTCACCCCCCACCCCCCACCCCCCACTCCTGCAGGGGCGTTGAGGTTGACGTGCCCTGGGCCCCCACCAAGGTGGTGTTCCATAGCCTGAGGCCAATCATGGCGGGAGAGGAGCTGACCATCAACTACCAGCCAAACGCAGCCATGGTGAACGGGGTGAACACAGGGGGGGCAATCGCGTGCAAGTGCGGGGAGCCAAACTGCACGGGGTGGACCATCTGAGGAGGGAAACCCTAGGAGCAAACCCTGGCGGCAAACCCTAGGGAGGGGCGTTTGCGGAGCTTGTGGTCAAGGTGATGAGAAACCCTGGGTAGTGTTGGTGGGAAGGGGCAAGGGGTGGGTCCAGCTGGCGCCACCAGGCAGCGCCTTGGTGGGGCAAGGGGCGTGGAGGGGAGGGGGTGGGGGAGGGGAAGACCCCTGCCACCTTGGACGTCGGAGGTTGGGATGGGAGTATCTATTATCCCCCTGGCAGGTTCAGCATCTGGACCCCAGGGGCTGGCTGGGCAAGGCAGCTGGGAATGGCTGCTGGCATTTGCAGCATTGTGGTGTTTTCCAAAAAAGTTAGCATTTTCAAGGCACCCCGCAGGGGTTCCATCCTGACGAGCAGTACCCCATGCATGCATTTTCCACTGAGGCATGCCTGTATGCATGGCTGACGCCCTGATGTGAGACTGATAGGTACTTAGTTGCGGGTGGCATGGCATTGCATCAGTCCCGCAAAACCAGCTACTGCCCTCAATTGTGCGCATCCCCTTTTTTTCATTTGCACTCACCACTGCATGCTGCACCGCACTGCATCACTGACACACACCGCTAGCCGAACCGCTGCACATGGCAGTGGCTTTGGGCTGGTTGGTATCGATTGCTGAGCCATGGTTTTCGTGTGTCAGCACCGCCAGTAGACATGCACCCTGATCATCTATAGGGTGGGTGTACTTTGGCGGACTACATCTTTGCATGGGGCATACAATTGTGACATTCGACACAGGACTGCACACCAGGGTGGGGGTGTTTCAAGCTGCCTGTTTTTTGCCCTTGCGTGGGGAAACGTTAAGCCATCTTTAAGCTGTGAAACCTTGTTTTGCTCAGCATATCCTGTGACTTATACCATTGTGTTGGCATTGTTTGTAAAGCTGTGACTTAAAACCAGTTCAAGCTGTGTAGGCCTGAATGTATTGGGGTTCATGGCCCTCTTTGTGGCGTGGGCCTGCCGGCTTGGTGCGGGGGGCGCCTTGCATGTGTGCATATGGCTGCAGCGCCTATGTCTGCGCTGTCCCTGTAACGTACAGATGGGAGTGTGCCGCTGCTGATGTATGGTATAAAACTACAGTCGAAGCATTCCATGGCGGGCACCCTAGGGATCCATTGCATGCGCACAGGCCAGCTGCCAACGAGCGCATATGGGCAGCCCTGGCGGTGGGAGTGTGTGCCCACGGGCTGTATGCTCAACACGGTGCCATGGTACACCGTCAAGTTGATAAACCCTATGCCAGGTGTCTTTAGAGACACAAGTGCTAATGCCACCTGTGCACACGCTAGCTAGAGTCTCGGGGGCCTGCTGCCAGGATGTGCATGGTGAAACTAGAACTTGACCCAAAACCCTAGGGGGTATCACCCCGACCCTGCAAGCGGGGAGGGTCAATCAAGACCTCACACAAAAGTACATGGGCGCCACACACCACCAGCTTCCGTCCACGCTTGCTGCAGCGCTAGGTGCCCCGAACTGGTGCTTTCATGCCGTTTGCTGACACGCCATCCCACCAGCATCCATCCAAGGATGGATACCCTGCAGTGACGGGACAACATCCACTGGTGCCAAAGCTATTGCACTTTTTGTTTGACAAGCAGGGCGTATTGAAAACACCTCTGGCCTCCCTTCAATCTGTGAGGTCAACCCCTTTGGTAAGGGTTACCCCTGGCGGAGCTGTTGGCGTCAGCATCTTCTCGGCAGCGCCCACCCAGGTACGCTTGCATGCCATGACGTGGGTCACCACCTTGCGTACCGTGCGGTGTACGATTAGGGGAAAAGGCAGTATTTGCTCTTCTTGTGTCTTGACCAAGCGCGCATATGTATGTGTGGCGCTGTGCACCATTGTGGCTGGACTGGATGGCCTTGCACCCCCCCCTCAGTGCACACCCCAGTGTGACACTATTGTTAAATGAAGCTAGTAACCCCCTGGGCACCCCTCTGTGAGTGATGTGTTCCACCCCTTGTGCCCCACCCACCCACCCATCTCACTCCACCACCGCCCCACCCCGCAACCCCAGGCCATGGACGGCGCGGCCCCCTCCGGCGCCCCCCACCCCACCCCAGGGGAGGCGCAGCAGTATCAGTTTCAGTGGGAGGACAGCGGGACCAGCACCAGTGGCGCCAGCAGTGGCAGTGCAGGGGGGGGAGGCGGATACGGGGCAGGGGAGGAGCAGGACTTTGAGCTGGATGCACAGGTGGGTGGGGGGGGTGGCCACAGGGTTGTCTAGGATTTTGGGGCGGGTGTGGGGGTTTCTTCCCCAATGATTTTCTATGCATACAGTGTGTTGATCTTGCATACCTCTACTGCATTGGCGCACGCTCCGCCTGGGAAATTTACTGGAATTCCTGTGTGGTTGTATCATGTTTACTTTTCTTTATTATTGTCCTTTTTTCCCCAATTGTATAAAAGGAGCAATGTTTTATTTTGCTCCTAATAAAAAGAGTTGATCTTGCATACAATCCACAAAAGTGCACTAGATTGTGCGGCTGGCCAATATTCTCTACCCTGCTATTGTGCTGCGCAGCTGTTGGAGGCCCTGGGTGGAGACAGTGGGGATGAGGGGGGGAGCGATAGTGCCGAGGACAGCGGGAGTGACAGCGACGCCTGGAGTGAGGAGGTGACTGAGGTGGCGGTGAGCCAGGTAGGGTCTGGTGAGGGTCTGGAGGGTTTTATGTGGTGGGGTGGGGGGTGTATTGCCTGATGCAGAGCAGAGCCTAGGGGATGCTGCAGCAAGATTAGAGTTTGGGTAGGATTTTGCAGGATTTCAAGTTGAAGACTGTCTTGCTGTGGTGCATGGTGTGAAAACGTGGTTTGGCATGGGGCGCATCTGTTTCATATACCCCAGGCCATTGCGTACATGCTCCAAAACCTTTCTGCTGGGTTCAGGACTCACCCGCCGCACCCTGTGTTAGAACTCTTGGTTCTACCCAACTCACTTTTTGTCCCCTTCCACCACACACACACCACGCCACCCTCCCCCTCCCCAGGACGCCTTCGCCTCCCCTCCACCCCCCGCCAAGCGCGCGCGCACCCACGTGGTAACCGCCCCTCCCGCCGCTCCACCCCCCACCACCCCCGCCCACCTCCCCTGCGGCCCCTTTGACTCCCTCCCCCCCGAAGTGATCTTCCGGCTGCTGTCCTTCCTTTCAGCGGAGGATCTGTCTGTGGCAGGCCAGGTGTGCCAGGGGATGCGGGGGATGGCAGGGGAGGACGTGCTGTGGCAGAGGCTGTTCACGGCAAGGTGAGCGCGCTATGTCAGGCTTGATAGGCAGTCGCTGGTGGATGTGTGGGTGGGTGGGTGGGTGGGTGGCTCACCCGCCGTACCTATGGTGGTTCCTAGCTGTGGCAAGCTCTGCATCAGTATTGGGATGTTGGTTATTCTGGCACACATGGTGGGAGTGGACAGGGGGCAGATGCAGGGGGCGCAGGGGACAGACGCAAGTCCCTGGTAGGCTTCCGTAACAATGCACAAATCTTGCAATTGCCCTTAATAGCACTAAACCATGTCGTGAACGGTGCTGTTTTATTTATCATGGTATAGGAGGATTGGGCCAGCCGCTGCAGGCCAGTTGCGCTGCCGTTGGATTTTGTCGGGGGCAGGCGACAGCAGAACGCGCCACCCATAAGGATGGGCCCGAGGCAGCGCTACCTAAGACAACATCCTGGCTGCACAAAACCCTACTTGCGCAGTCTGCCCTGTCCCTAGCGTACACCAACCCTAGCTCGATACCTGTAGGTGGGGCGCCACACGCGAGGTGCAAGGGGGTTGGAAGTGGGCCTACATGGATCAGGATGCACTCGAGGTGAAGGAAACCCTGAGGGCTGCACCCGAGCCGCTGCGCCACCTGTATGTGCAGGTGAGGGGCTGTTCTTGCAGGGTTTTCTAGCTATTTTCCCATTCCTGTGCATTCACTCTCAGCGGGAAAGGGGAGGAAGGGGCTGGGAAGCGAAGACCTGCCTGGTATTGTGGATTTTTGTTGGATGTTATATATTTAAAAACATAAAATATTTTTTACAAATACTTTTCGTACTAAAACATAAAATGCAAATGTTATCCACTTTCCTTTTTGTATATTAAAAAGTTAAAATGTGCTCCAATTATCACCCCCCTTTGTAGATGGCCACCGGCAAGCGCTCCCAGACATTCAGCCCCCGGCGAGATGAGGAGGTGTGGGCTCCACGGCAGGGGGTGGGGGGTGAAGTGGGGGGTGAGGAGGCGATTCGGCGGTGGCGCGTGTTCAACGGGATGGGGGTGGAAGGGGGGGACAGGGGGGAGGTGCATGTGTGCAGGTGAGGAGGATGGGGGGAGGGTTAATGGGCGTGCTCGGGGTTGTCACGAGAGGGAGGTGTGTGGTTTTGCATGTGCCATGTGGTGGTCCGCCTGCGCATCGCTCTGAGTGCTGGTGCAAGAAACGATGTGGATGGCTGCAAATTGGTGCTGAGGACACACTCTGACCTCAACCTAAACCTCAGAAATCTCCCACCTAAAACCCAATCCCGCACCCCGCAGGCCGCCCGGCCCCATGACCCGGCTCACCGACAACGTGTATGTGTGCGAGCGATGCGGCTGGGCGCACGTGTGCGACGAGGGCTGCCGCGAGTGCATCATTGCGGGCGATGGCGACCTGGCGGTGTGCCCCATCAGCGGGCGCTGCTTTGAGCGGCTGCTGACTGTGTGGGAGGAGGAGGACGGGGGGGGCAGGGGGGGGAAGGGCGAGGGGGAGGCAGGGGAGGAGCTGGAGGAGGGAGGTGAGGGGAGGTGCACGTGGGGGGCTGGGGCAGGGTCAGGCATGCGTGTGCTTGGCTAGGATTTAAGCCATGTGTGTGCAATTATTTGGGTCAAATTTGGCGGGGAGTACAGTAGTGGCGCATGGGGTCTCTACCTTGTGAAGTTGGTGGGGTCTCCTGCTGGTGCAGCCGGCACTCCCCCCCCCATTACACCCACCCACCCGTATACTCTTGTGCTTTGTGCCATTGCCTCCCCTATACCCTCCACTGGATGGTCAGGTTGCCCCTGCTGTTCTCAACTCCCTCCTGCATTGTCCATTCTCTGATTTTTTTCCTCCTGTGTGTCCCTCCCCTCAGGCCCCGGCCGCCTTGGCGCCGCCTACCTTGCCGGCTACAACTGCAACGACGAGGAGGAGCTGAGGCGGGTGTGCGGGGCCATACTCAGATAGCCGGAGCCTCTTCAGCGCATGCTTGAAGGGGATTGGCCACGTGGGGCTGGGTTGCACTGGAGTGCTCGGGGCGGATTGGTGTGGCGTGGGATGGTGCGTGGAGGCAGAACCACCACCCTGGCATGCAGCGGGGGATGGGGTGGCAGGGCTTGGCATTGTGCCAGGCAGAACCAGTGTCCCTTTTTCAAGTTGGTAACACTCCATTGCCGCAGCGGGCGACGTATTCGTTTGGGCAATCCCCTGTAAAACAATTCCC
This sequence comes from Heterotrichella gracilis, assembly GCA_032358255.1. Taxonomy (NCBI): domain Eukaryota; class Xanthophyceae; order Tribonematales; family Xanthonemataceae; genus Heterotrichella; species Heterotrichella gracilis. Next base: position 174,231 of record JAULBX010031039.1, read on the forward strand.
AGCCTGAGGTGCTCATTAATGCTCCGACAATCATTGCAAGTTGGCAGCTGGGCGGGCAAATTGCATTGACTCACAGTGTGCCAAGCCTGCAGCCGGAGCACTGCACTGTAACACGCTGGCACTACAATTGTTAACTCTGCCACTGTCACTGCCACAGTGTGCACATATGGGCTGCAGCGGCCGGATAGTGTTGTATTGATTGCCATTGGCAACTTCATTTTGGATTGTGTCAATGAATTGATTGTTACAGCCACTGTGTATGCTGGTTACTGCAACAATTGCTGTAGCACTTACTGCAGCTGCTGTGACATTTGAGAGTCATTGAAAGCTCTCGAGCACGTCCTGCCAGGTAGGGTCAAGCTGATTCACTGCCAGTACGGTTTCGATGATTTGGCACTCAGTGTGTACGACCTAAGAAAAAGGACACGACCTACAAAAAGGACACTACTGGTACCCGGTGACCCTTAGGCTAAGGGCCACCATCCTGGACCACCCCCGGCCCAGGGTTCTCAATCATGACAGTGGCTGGGCCCAGGGGGCACATCACTGGCACCATCATGGCATTCTGTTATCGCTACCAGGCTGTGGTGGGCCAAGGCAATGCCATGTAGGTCATGAGTGCAGTTATGAGCTGGGAAAAATATGAATATTTGGCCGCAATTCATGTGCAATTGAAAGCTTGCTAAAAGGTTACCTATGTTAGCTTAAACATGGGCCCCATCATGGTCGGACCACTGTGGTATGCCACACTTAATGATTTGATTCTGGGCATGCAGCGCATGCTGCTGCCAGTCAACCTTGGGCCAGTGTGTAGTCTATACTCAGTCTGTGTACATTATTATTCTATATACAAGGTAAATGGTGCAGGCCCCCGCGTGGTGAAACGCTGCCAAAAGTTGAAACAAAAGAAAGAAAACAAGTTTGCCTACAAGATTCCTATGCCATTTGGCCTAATTCCTATACCCAAGGCTTTTCACATGCACCAGTAAGTTGTAGGACACAATCCGGAAAGAAGGTGAATTCTCACCTGTCCTAGGAACTGATGGCACAACCACTGGGGATGAGAAAACGCCCCAACCCTAAACCCTAAACCCCCCCTGGGACTAATGCCGCGTGTGTGTCTGCTCCCCGCCCGGGTGCGTGTGCAGGCAGGAGGCCTGCGCCACCAGCTTGACACTTGGCACGTCCTCCTCCACCTCCATCTCGTTCACCAGCGCCAGCAGCGTGTCGGTCACGCTGCCCTCCGCCTGGGTGGCGGCGCTGAAGCGCTGGCGCAGCGAGGGCGCTAGGGTTTCCCGTAGGGCTTTCAGCTCCTGGGCGGTGGGCTCGGACAGGACCGGGGGGCAGAAGAGGTTGGCGTCGAACTTGAGGCCCATGATGCCGTCCTTCACGCGGTAGTCGGTGAGGTTGCCTGGGGGGGGGGAGGGGGGGGAAGGGGCGGGCGGGGTCAGCGGGTGGTGGATTAGAGGGGTGCTAATGGTAAGGCATTGAACCCTAAAACCTAACACAAAACCCTAAAACACTCAAATCTTGCAAAGGCAAGCCTATGAGAGTCATGATCCTTGGTGAAAGGAGGGGGGGGTTGGGCAGGGAAGGGACGGGGCAGCGGGTGGTGGATCAGAGGTAGGGGATGCAGAGGTGTAAGGCCCTGAAACCCTAGGTGTGTGGTGGTTGGTGGGTGGGAGAGGAGGCAGGGCAACAATGTGCGTGGTAATTGTACTGAGGAGGTATCACCTTGGTGCGGGGTTATGTACGAGAGGGGGTAGCACTGTGTGTCTGCGGGTAGGGGTATGGTGGGGCAGGATATGTGCATGCGGTACAGGGAGTGCAGGGGGTGCAGGGAATGGATGATGGGACAAAGGGGCAACGCAGTGCGTGTAAGAGGGTTTGCAGAAGGTGGGGTGACTCATGTTACAATTTGGTGTTACAAGGGATTATCAGGGGCACCCAGGGTTGTGCAGCGTTTCTATGTGTATTGTGCACAGCATTTATGCCATGCAATTTGGTTGCCAAGTTGGGTATGCTGCATGGGGGGAAGTGGCAATATGGTGTGTGTGCCGCTGACAACAAATGTGCCCTGTGGCGTCCGCTGCTGGGCATCCCAGGTGATCATGCGACAACTAACACGGGGCATGGGTTTTTAAGAAAGTGCTGGATGGGATGAGATGCGTCTGGATTTGCCGGTTTTCCCATTGTGAGGGTGGGCACAAAGGGGCAGGTGCACATTGGGATGAGAGCCGTTGCCAAACGATGGTTGCGGATCAGGGTTTGTAGCTGGCAATGGTGCGGAATGGTGCCATTTGTTAAGGTGACCCATCAAAATAAATATCTAAAGCTGGCGTGCATTGTTGTTAATTGTTCAAGGCAAGTTGAGTGCTTGAGGTTGTGCAGGACCTTGGCATTGCTATTGCTTACAAGGCAGATGGCCAGTTGTATAGGGCCTCGTCTCGTACCGTTAAGGATAATTTGCAGCTTATCGTTTTCTTGATTATGTATG
>JAULBX010031040.1:0-12326 GCA_032358255.1 Heterotrichella gracilis
GTCAGTTAAGCCTTGGCTCTAGGACTGGGGTGAGGCATACCCAGACATGCTAACCTGGCTTCAAAGCTGGAATGCATCCTACTTTACTTTACTTTACTTACGCCGTAATACGCCATTTTTACAAAACATATTATCATTACAGTCAATGGAACTTGTCATCGTTATCAGACAGGTTTATTGGCGTACCCTTGCCAGGCTATTGAGTGTGCACAGCCTTGCATGACCTCGCCGTGCAGTCAGATCCTGTCAATTTCAAAAAACAGATCTGAGTTTTTCCCTTCAACTTTTACATTTTACTTATCCTTCAACCATCTTGTGAGCGATCCCCTGGCTCCTGATTGTGACTGTCAAATAAATCTAAAACTAAAAAAAAAAATGCTTTGCCACTTGGACGTAATTAAGCACAGTCCTGTTTCAAATCGCCATGTAGCCATTGCCAACACATTTTTAATTTCTATTTCAATAATTTGGAATGCACTCAGATGCACTCTTTAGGTCATTATTTGTAATTCCTATAGATTCTCAATAATAGAATGGATTCGAAAAGAGTGGCGCACCCAAGCCATGCTGTCGAGTGTGCACCTCATTATGCAGCCGAGTTTCTCCAATTTATTTTGGGATTTATTACCAGTGTTTCATAGGATCTGTAGGGCCTTTATCTAGTTTTGCTGCAATAGATCTAATGTGATTTTTTTTAAACCAAAGTTAAATACTTTTAGATGGGAGTGGCGCACCTTAGCCAAGCGATTGAGTGTGCGCAGCCCCTGAGTGACCTCGTCATGCAGCCGGGTATCGTCGATACGCGACTGTGCCTCGGCATAAGTCAGGGCTGCTTGGCTGCAGATGACGCTCTTGGTGAACCTACACCAAAAAATATATGGAGCAAATTAAAAAAATGGGGGAGATTAGCACTGATGCGCGACTGTGTTTCGGCAATGTCAGGGTTGCTTGGCTGCAGACGACGTTCTTGTGAACCTACAGCACCAACCAGCTCCCAAAAATGACAGCAAAACAATCAAAGACAAATAATCAAAATAAAGAATTTTACCAGTCTTGAAAGAATACGAAAGAAATCAATTACTGCATGCACATAGACAAGCACAGCCGGGGTGTCAAGAGGGATGAAACGCCTTTTGCCCCCTGTGGTGATTGTTACAATTTTGCGGTAAAAAGTAAGTAAGTAAGTAAGTATTTGCTTTCCAGCTTTGAAAGCCAGGTTAGCATGTCTGGGTATGCCTCACCCCAGTCCTAGAGCCAAGGCTTAACTGACACTGTTTCCAGTGTGGCAGATGGTGGCCAACCAGTCGTGCCGCTTACCGCACTTCCACAATTTTGCGGTAATTTGTTGTAATTCCGCATGACGCCCGCAAAAGTGCAAATTTGCAAATTTTAACACTTTGAAAGCCAGTCACCCCAAGCGATATGTATACAGACTATATAGACTCCATACCGACCCCACATCATGAGGTCTATTCAGCCCCAGTTGGCTCCCTCGCAACTGTCTTTTAAAATTTAAAATTTCCTGTAAATTCCAACCTGCTGTGTATGAGCTTGGCCTGCTCATGCATCTCCCCCAGGACCAAGAACGCAAACCGCTCCATACCACAAATAAAAGATTATTAAATTTATATTTTATTGCATTTTCGTTTTTTGACAGACCCTACCACAAACCCAACCTGGTGTGTAAAATGCTGGCCTGCTCGTCCACCTCCCACAGCACTGAGAACGCCAGCCACTCCACACCATAATCAAGAAATAATTCCATGTAAAGTTTGTTACATTTTTTAATTCTTTCAAACAGATCCTACCACAATCCTACCTTGTGTGTATGATGTTGGCCTGCTCGTCCACCTCCCACAGCACCGAGAACGCCAGCCGCTCCTGACCTCCTCGCAACGAGCAGATGTCCTCGGTGAGGGGCTTGGGGAGCATGTCAATCCTGCGCAATAGAAATATTTCAATTTAAAACAAAGTGCATAGCATCTCACTCCTGCACAGTAGGGAAAGTTACCTTCAAGAAAAAATGATTTGTTCAACAATGGTTTTTGAACTCCACAAAATTTAATACATTGCAACGTTTGGATTTTTTTCTGACAATCAAGTTAAATTTCACCCAGAATTATACTTAATTATGGGTGAATATGGGGGATTTTATACAATTGGGTGACTCGTGGGGCTGTGATTTTATGAGATTGTCAATTGGGTCGTATGATAGCAGCCTCCTCTTCCATGCCACTGCAAGTAAAAAATTCCAAAAATCTTCTCACAGTCAAGAGAAAGCCAACCCTCATTAGACTGTTGGTTGCTGGAAATCACCTAACTTTACCATACTCACCAGACCCTCAAATGTTGTGTTTGTTGACCGTTTTATTTTTATTTAATTCACTCACCTCCTAATACATGGCATGGTCCCTTTGATGCTGCCGCCTTATCCGTCACAGGCCAGGGCAATTTAAAACCTCTTACTCGGGTTATCGCCACCCTTTATCTACTCATTAAAACCTTTCTTCTCACATAAGTTGTTGGAGGTCTTTATAATGACTTAAATACTTATAATTGATTAAATACTTGCAATAAATCAAATACTCATTGAAAGCCTCTTTTATTCAGTACACTTTCATAAATTTTGAAAAGTACCGGTTAATTGTGTAATAATAATCAGGATATTTGTTGTGCTCACCTCTTCCCCACAAGGTATGTCGTGGTCCCCCTGATGGCCGCCTCCTCATCCATGGCAGTGCCGGGGGCCAAAAAGTGGGTGACATCCGCGATGTGCACCCCCAGCTCGAAAAGCCCATTTTCCAGGGGCCGCACATGCAGGGCGTCGTCGATGTCCTTGCACCCCGGGGGGTCCACCGAGCATATGCACAGGTGGCGCAGGTCCTCCCTGCACCATGGGGTAGGGTATAGGGTTTAAGGTTTGGAAAGTCCACAATGCTCCAGGGCATTTAAGAAGTCCACATCTGCCTGCGTCATGCTCCAGGGCCGAGGGAGCACACACGCATGCACCGCGAGAAACAATATGGGCTGGTGTTGATGTCGTTCTCTATCAACAACAATCCAGTCTAAACCGCCTTCTCCCCAATGACGCCCTTATTAAAAACTAAAAGGGCAATTGCTACTCTACTTGTTTTTCTAATAGATTCTACCAAATAAGATTTACAAAATTTACAAGATTTACAAGATTTATTTCACAGTCATAAATAATAAATCAACAAATAAATAAATAAAATTAGATTACAAGATTTACATGATTACATTACATTTAGGTTTTTAGAATAACTTCAGGGTTAAGGGTTTACGACATTGATTTAAATATATATGTTATGGAATTTAGCCCCGCCATGCCCACCTGTTTGGATCCTCCACGTCTGCCTGCGTCACGGCCCAGGGCAGGGGGGGCACGCACGCATGCACCGCTGGGGAGAATGGGCTGGTGTTGATGTCATTCTCTATCAACAGCACCTCCGTCTCAACCGCCTTTTCACCAATGGTCCCCAGGTTCTTCACGTAGTGGCCGTTGGGGTAGGGGGAGTCTGCCTCCCAGCCGTCCACCACCACCACAATGCGCTTGTCTGCAAGCGTGTCAGCCTGCCGAAAAAGATTAGGGAGGAGGTGTGGTGATTTGGAAGACAAAAAAATGGGTGGAATTTTCCTTTGTGTGACAATATTTGACTGAACCAGGTCAAAAGCTGCCTACTAACTAAGGCACGCTAGCGAATGCCAGCCACGCACACGCAGCTATTACTACGCAAGAATATCAACTACAGCCATTTTATAAAAATAAAATTTTTTAAGCCAGCCATTTGTGATGGCTGTAGGACAGTCGCTGCAGTCCGCCCCACACCTGTCATACATTAACATTTATTACTTTTTAAGTACTATAAATCCCTGTAGCCCCGTACGCACCTGTCTCGTGCTGATCCGGATGGGGGGGAAGCGCCTCTCCCCAGGGAAAAAGAGCACCTTGGCCAGACCGGACACGTTATATCTAGATAGCATCGTTGCCGGTTGCTCATCTTTTAGTTTTTATTTCACTCATACTTTAGTTTATATGTCATTAATAAAATACCTTGTAGTCCCCCACGCACCTGTCGTGTGCTGATCCGGATGGGTGGGAAGCGCCTCTCAACAGGGAAGAACAGCACCTTGGCCTGACCAGACGCGCTGTGCTTGAGGGGCTGGATGGAGCCACAATACCCCCTGGTCCGCCAGTTTCTCTTGATGATACCAACCACCTTGCCGGTGGGCCGGGCGCCGCTTCCTCCCGCCTCGAGTGCCAGCTGCTCCCCTTGCGCCATCTGTGGGTAGGGCTTTTAGTTAGGGTTCTATATCCCTAGTTCAAGATTTAAGGGTTGAGAGCATATGGTGGGAGTCTGTGCTTGGCATGTTGGGGATTGGGGCGGGGATGGGGGCGGGGATGGGGGCTAGATAGCCTCCATGTTTGCTTCATGATGCTAACCACCTTGCTTCCCTCTCCCGCCGCTAGAGCCAATTGCTCCCCTTGCACCACCTGTGTGCAGAAAAAGGTGCGAGAGCACTTTTTAGACCCTAGAACCCTATAACACTACTAACCCTACCAAAAACCTACGCCCCCAACCCAATCGCACCTCCATAATGTGCCCCCCCTCGGACGCTTCCCCCTCTCCCTCCGCATCCCCTGACCCCGAATCCTCCCCTCCTTCCTCCTCTGGTTTAGGCAATCGCGCAGCGGGTCGTCGCCATTGGTCCTCTGGGAGTACCTCCACCACCACCACATCCCCGTCCATGGCTCTGTTCATATCCCCCCTGCAGCTCAGCAGGATGTCCTCCCCAGCGGACTCGGAGCCCACCCACCCTGCAAAAAAGATCAAAACATACGGGGGTTTATAAAACTTTCGTTCCCACCTGGTATGCACTTACAAAGAATTTGCTCTCTAGTTATCTTCAAGCCTACAAATTATTGCTGGGAAGGCATTGTCAACGGAAGTGATGTTTCAGATTGCCATATACATGTTTGAAATTTACAACAAAATCAAGCCTAAATCAGAATGCCACACAAGCCATTGATGATGGCGATGAATTTGAAATGCACTTGAATCAGGCCATATCGGAATGTGATAACGCAACAAGTAGTTTGTGCCACACATCAGAGCACCGTGCAGCTGAGGGCTCAGCAATTTTAGACATCACAAATGATCAGAGATTTTGATTGTAACCATCACAGCCCCAGCATGACAGTGTAGCCAGTGCAGCAAACTGAGCAAAGCAACCGACTAGAAAGCACATAGAAAGCCATGCCGATAGATAAATGAAGGGAATGCATATGGAAAGCACCATGCAGGGGCACCCATGCCTGTAGACCCGTAGATACCGTAGATTGCGACTGCTAGCCATGCAGTGCCATTGATGCATCAGGGGGCATAAAATATGACCCCAGTGGGGCCAGATTTGGACCACCAGGTTTTTTATTCAACCCGCCACAGCCAGACGGCACAGATGTTTTCCTATGTTGCACTTACCCTCGTAAGGGTTGAACCTGTTCACCCTGAGCGCCCCCTGGTGGTACCTGCCCTCCTTGAGCCCCGCCTGCAGCTCAGACATGGGCTTGTGCTCGGGGTAGATGCGCGCACGCTTGGCGCCCTTGCCACCTGCAGGCGTTGGGATTATAGGCTGATAATGTCACAGCATACAGTAAATACCAATGTATAGGATGCAACCGTGGAATTTTTGTGGCAAGCGTCATCTCCTTGCCACCTGCAGATTTTCGAACATGACGTACATGCAAACATTGCAGTGTGTTGCAGGGTGTAACGAGGACCCATGACGGTGATCAAAGGCACCGCTACTGCCCATCCCAACTGTCGCAATGTGGGTCAAACAACATGCCCATGGAACATATCTAACCAGTTTTGCAATCCACAACCTTGACCACGGTACTGTGTCCAGCATCCAAGAATCCCCACCGCAAGTAACAGAATAATCATAAAAAGCCTGCGGCATATTCATGAGTCCCCGGCATGGCCCTCACCTGAAGATGCTGCAGCACCATTGGCTGTGCCCTCCCCGTTCCCTTGATCATCGGCATCATCTCCCCCCCTTGCCACCATGTCCACTAGGTCAGGGAAGTCAGTCCGGGACTTGGCGTACGCCTGGGACAAGCAATATACACCTTTTGGAACTGATAAAAAAAATGGAGGTAAATTAAAATAAGGAAAGACCTTAGAAAGCGAATACCTTAGATTACACTTGTCACTTTCTTCCCCAAATATATTCAAAACGGAATGCTTACATGTACATTCCCCAACGGATTGCTATCAGGTGCAAATGGTAGGACAAATATGCGGCAAGCGCCTGCCGCTCTCGAAAGCTGACTCCACCTCGAACCCAACCCTTTGCTAGGGTAATGCACACCTACCAATGTGCTCATAGCCTCTAGGCCCTCGGCCAGCGCCTTTCTCCTATTGGCCACGTCATCCGTCATCAAAATGATCTTCATGGTCGGCACCCGCGCAGCATACCACCCCGCCGCCACCCGTATTGCGCGGTCGTTGCGGTCATTTGGCGACTCCCCCGGCTGGCCTGTGATGTATGTCTCCCTGGCAACATCACCCAATGCAGGGTTTAGGGTTTAATGTACAGGTTGGTGCAGTGAAACGCGAGTGCACCGACCCAATTTGGGGTTTAGGGTACAGGCGGGTACGGTATAATGCGAGTTCTATAGGCATAATGCAAGCAGGCACAACCGCCGACACACACACACACCAATGGGTAGGGCTAGCAGGGTAGTTTCTAATACACCATTGAACTCTAAATCCTTGACCCCGTCCCGCAACCCCACCTGTGGTGCTCGTTTGCAAACACAAAGAAGCGCTTGGTGTCCGATGCGCACAGCGCGCGCAGGCGCTGGTACACCGCCTGATTACGGTGTCGAGCCTCATCCAACACCACTGAGGTCACTATCACATCGCTCACTGACGCATGCTCCAGCACATCCATCTGCACCAAAGTAACGCACAATCATACAGGTCAATAGTGGGCATTTTGCTGGTTCTCAAATCCAGCACCCTTACAGTTTGGCATAAGCCATCGCCTGAACTAGGCTTGATTGAGTGGCAAGGCTATTAATTTTTGTCACCGGCTACACTTCCGAGGTCACTATCACACTGCTCACTGACGCATGCTCAAGCACTTCATAGATGTCACTAGGGATCAACCAAGCCGGATACATGCAGGCCGGTGTTGTGCAGTCACTACCCATCTCGCTGCTACATCGCTCACTGAAGCATGCTCAGCGCGTCCATCTGCATCATGATAGGTGTAACCAGTCGCACAGGTCATGCAGTGTGGTGCAGTGTGGGCCAGGGTAAAAACGGTGCCAGGATGAGTCTTCTTGGACCGCTTGTGCAAAGTTGACTGCTGGCTGTACTGCTGAAATGCACGCATGTGTGACCTGCCACTGCATGTGTTGGTCCAACTCCCCACCTGCTGTAGCACCACGTCTGTGTTTACTACCCAGGTGGTGTGCAAGGCTGTTGGTACCTTGATTGTCTGCTTGTTGATTTACCCCACCCAGTGAAATGGCTGGACTGGGATGCTGGGATGTGCACTCCTAAATGTTATATCCCAACCACTGTTAGGTCGAAACCCCACCTGCTGGAGCACCACGTTTGTGTCCACCACCAAATAGTGTGGTGCGCTGTCGCTGAGCTTGGCATCCCCGGGATCGCACTCAGGGTCAAGTGGGGTGCCGCTTGAGATGTCATCTCGCAGGTAGTGCTCCCGCACCACCTGCACAGTCAAGGAGAGCCCTACTGGGTACCACCTACCCAGGCGACTAAACTCTACTGAGTACCACATTCACAGGCGACTAAACCCTACTGAGTACCACATTCACAGGCGAGAACGTTGTACTGGGTTTCACCTACACAGGTGAGAAAACCCTACTGAGTACCACCTACACAGGCAACAAAACCCTACTGAGTACCACCTACACAGGGGAGGAAAATTCTACTGAGTACCACACCTGGCCCTGTTGTCTAGGACAATAAGAATGAGAATTATAACGAGTACCCGCCGCGGCCCGTTGTCTAGGAGCAGAGGGAGCCAGGCCCTGTGACAACCCCAAGTAGGGTGTCTGAGAGCAAGCGCTCAGAGCACTGTGACGAGCGCTCACTAGGTGGCAAATATGGTTGTAAGGAAAACGCATAGTTGCAGAATACGTGAGACTGACGCACCGAGGGCTTGCGAGGTATGCACGCCGTCAAGGGGGCGTGCGAGCCCATATGCATGCATACGAAAGTTGGCGTGGTTGCTTGTGGTTGCTCGTGGTGCGGAAACGTCAGCAGGGCAACGGGCGATAGCATATACAAGATGTTAACCCCTTATCATACACTGTTACAGCATAGAATACGAGAGGCTGCAAGTGGGCTGGCTTGCAGTTGTTGAAGACAGTTGTTCCTTGGCTGCTGTGCCAAACCGCTCTCAGCTAAGACAGAGGTGCCCACAAGTGTATCTTGCAGCGTCCAGCACGCAACTACGTAGCGCATCACGCTTACCTTCAAGACTTTGCCCTTCCTGGTCTTCTTCACGAACGCCTTGTTGTGCAGCATGATGGGTGCATGCAAGCGGCTGCCGTGCGCGCCAACTGCGCCGAAATGACGATGCACCAACTTTAAGGCCTGCCAACCAGCCAAGTTGACACAGTGCTTGGCAACAAACCTGCAATCGCGCGCTGTTGTCAGGCGCCAACTTCTTTTGTTTTTTGCATTCCTGGCGGACCCCGGCGGCTGGTACCGCCGTCCGCGAGTCTGCACGGCGGCAAAGATGGCGTTGGAGTTGGACAAGGGACAAATCATACATCAAATGAGATGTTGAACGCCACGTCAGCAATCCAAGACTGGCTGAAATCGACGGCCAGCAACGGCACTTTTTTTTCGCGGTGTGGCTTTTGCTTTGGCTAGGCCTATAGAAGCGGTGGCCAATGCGCACCCCTACCGGCACCATTCGTTGCTGCGCAAGTGTATAAACTGCGCCTGGTGCAGTACAGCACTTAGTTCCCCGCTGATCTGCCCTGTGATGCCCACGGTTGCGTGAACAGGTGTCCACCATGTCGAGCGTCCTATTGGACCGTGCTGCAGGCATGCCCTGTGCCAGCAGCAGACCCGCGTTACCAGCCCAAACAAGAACCCTGATCAGCAGGGCGCCAGTGAGCAAGGTCTTCCAACGGAGATGCTCCCTACCCACTTCCAAGACCCTGGTGGGTTCCACCACAGTGCAGGCCACAGCAGCTCCCACCAAGACCTCTGACACCAAGAAAAAGACAGAGTTGGTGACTCCAGAGGTGGCCAAGGACCTCTATCGCGACATGTTCCTGGGGCGCGAGTTTGAGGAGATGTGCGCGCAGATGTACTACCGCGGCAAGATGTTCGGCTTTGTGCATCTGTACTCTGGCCAGGAGGCAGTGTCGACGGGCATTATCAGGGCGCTCACGCAGAAGGACCACATCTGCTCCACCTACAGGGACCACGTGCACGCCCTCAGCAAGGACGTGCCCGCCAACGAGATCATGGCGGAGCTATTTGGCAAGAAGACCGGCATCTGCAGAGGCCAGGGGGGCTCCATGCACATGTTTTCAAAGAAGCACAACCTGGTACGAACGACACCTGAAATGGGCCTCCAGATCATCACGCTGTGCGTTGCCCTGCGTTTTCCTGTTTGATCAAGGGTCGCTATTTTGCGGGTGCATTGGCTGTGGTGGAAAACGCAGTTGTGGTCTTGCACACACACTTCAATGCAATGCTGACAATGCATGGTGATCTGGGTGTCATGTCATATGTGTGTAGCGGGTACCTTGATGTAAGCGGGTTTCAGTGCACACCATGCTGAGAGTTAACAAGAACTTTGTGTCTCTGCTGCAGCTGGGAGGCTATGCTTTCATCGGGGAGGGGATCCCGGTTGGCCTTGGAGCGGCCTTCACCTGTGCATACGAAAACGTGCGTCCCCACTGCAACTTGCAACCAAAGTTAACTGATTGATGCACTCTACGTCATCAATTCAATGAGCAGTAGTTAGGCTGCAACGGGGCATCTTGTTACCGCTTGGTCCTTTCATCCAACCCCATACACACAAGTGATCCTCGCCTGCTCTCCACTAGCTCACATGCACTGCAGCAGCACAGTCAGACGAGCAGTCAACCTTTCCTACGCCCATCAATTTCTCTTCTAACGTCTCAAGTACAAAGGTTCTGAAATGACCTTCTTCTGCTCAAATACGCCTGTGTGCAGCCCATGTGCATGCCCTTTCAACCCTTTGCCATCCATCTCTGTGCCTAAACTCTTCCCCCACTGACCCCCCACAGCGCGTGCTGGGCGACGAGTCCGCGCACAACGTGTCGGTCAACTTCTTCGGGGACGGCACCTGCAACGTGGGCCAGTTCTATGAGTGCCTCAACATGGCCTCGCTCTACAAGCTGCCCTGCATCTTCGTGGTGGAGAACAACAAGTGGGCCATTGGCATGCAGCACAACCGCGCCACGGGGCCCAGCTTCGGCGACGAGGAGCCCTACATCTACAAGAAGGGGCCGGCGTTTGGCATGCCCGGCGTGTATGTGGATGGCATGGACGTGCTCAAGGTGGGTAACGCACGGAATAAACTAAACCCCAAACCCTAAAAGCATTGGACAACCCGATACCCTAAAGTCTTAACCCTAAAAGGGATGGCATGGACGTGCTCAAGGTGGGGGAAGCATGGAAAAACCCTAAACTCTAAAACAGTGCGTCACGTGAAAGGGGTGCTGCCCAACCACTGCACAAGGCATGGAGGAGAGGCTTCTCACCTGGGTATAATGCTTTAAAGCACGCCACTAATAGGCAACCTGCTGTGTACGCCAAGCGGGAAGTGGCATTGGATGCCATCATCGCCAACGTGCTGTTTGCTTCCTGGCATCCTGCATCCTCGTCACAGGGAAGAATTACGAGTCTGTATCAGCATATGTAAACTGATTATTGTATGAGTACTCCCAGGACGGGGTCTTCTGGCGTTCATGTAACCTGGCTGTTGTTGACAAGCAAAATGGTGCGTGTGTCAGGTGCAAGAGAAACAACAGCAATAAACTGCATTCACACATGAATTGCACCCCTGGCCTTGAACGGTTGCTCAACCTGATACCATTGGGGGATTAGCACGTTCAACAACAGACAGAAGGGCATTCCCAGCCGTTGACACTTCGTAATTGTTGTCACTTACTACTGTAACCAAGCAATCAACCAATTTGCTGTGGGTGCCAGGTTCGGGAGGTGGCATTGGAGGCCATCGCACGCGCGCGCAGGGGCGACGGCCCCACCGTGATCGAGTGCGAGACCTACCGCTTCAGGGGGCACTCGCTGGCCGACCCCGATGAGCTGCGCACCAAGGAGGAGAAGGCGCACTACCAGGTGAGAGGGGAGGGAGTTCAGAAATTATAAAAATAAATCTAGATCCTAAATTGTATCCACTGATGAGCTGCGCACCAAGGAGGAGAAGGCGCACTACCATGTGAAAGGGGAGGAAATTCAGAGAAAGTCAAGGAATTCTGTTTAGGGTTGATGAAAACCCTTTACCCTAATGAGCTGCGCACCAAGGAGGAGAAGGCGCACTACCAGGTGAGAGGGGAGGGAATTCAGAAATTATAGAAATAAATCTAGATCCTAAATTCCATACACTGATGAGCTGCGCACCAAGGAGGAGAAGGCGCACTGCCAGGTGAGAGGGAAGGGAATTCAGAGAAAGTCAAGGAATTCTGTTTAGGGTTGATGAAAACCCTTGACCCAGGTGACCTGCCCACCAAGGAGAAGAAGGTGCACTACTAGGTGAGAGGAATTCAACAGAAATGTAACCCAAAATTATAGAGCCTGATGAGCTGCGCCCAAGGAGTAGGGTAGAAATTGAAGGCGTACTACCAAGGGAGAGGGGAGGTATCCAAGCCCTGCAGCTGACACGAAACAGATAAATCCGACGTGTCCATTGAAGTGGAAGAAGAAAACCTGTAAATTGTTGGCTGTGGTATGGCATCAGTCAGTGGCCACCGTCCATAGAAGCACACAGTATAAAATTGAATTGAATTCTCAGAGCTGTAGCTGCGTGTGTAGCAGCGGTGGACATCTTGGTCGCAGTGCTGTTTAGGGTAAACCCTAAACCCTAAACCCTAAACAGTTATATGCAGAGCATTTGCACAGCTACGTGAAGGGATTGCAACCTAGGGAAACAAAATTGTGTGACACTTATTGCACCTAGACACGGTGGCAAGGCAAGTGCTTGAGGTTGTGCAGGACCTTGGCATTGCTATTGCTTACAAGGTAGATGGCCAG